>JAJIYU010011315.1:0-15369 GCA_030144865.1 Tinospora cordifolia
TTTAAGTGGATTGACTTTTGTGGATATTTTAATTAATTCCTTTGTTTTATTTGATATAAGCTTTTGAATTTGTTACAAATGATTGTGAAATAACTTCTACTAATCCCCCCCCCCCCCCCCCCCCCCCCCCCCACCAAAAAAAAAAAACCCTTGTCCTTATATGATGTAAGAATGAGGGCTTATGAATTCCTCGAGATCATCATCATGTAACAAATGTGCCTTGAGATTGGTATTGTCAATGATGCATTAGTGATTGTTGATCTACTTTGATATGCTCATCAGAAAGTACAATACGATAAGGGTTTGCATACAAAGATCATAAGCAATGTATGTCAATCTTTGAATATCCTTTGTGTTCTAAGCACGCCTTGTGAACTTAAAAAATTTTCTATCTTTCAATCTAGCTTGGCCTTCGTAGGGGTCATAGGCTAGGCCATGACTTGGTATGAGTTGGTTTGTAAGCTTAAGAGAGTCCTAAGGGTGAAATTGAGGAGACACATAAACTAAGAAAAAAAATTTTAACTATAGGCTAGGTCATCCAATAGGTGTCCTAGTCCTTGTCCTCTAAGTTCGAGTTGTTTCACAAACTTAATTTAATTTTCATTGTCAAATATAGTCATCCACGAGAGTTTCAACATGTAGGTGGTTTTCTGATCTTCCCAAGTCCAAGGTGACACTTGAGACTTAGAAAATTTTAAGACATAGGCTTTATAGACTTAGAAAATTCATTTTTAAGGCCAAGTTGACACTCAAGACTTAAACGCTTTTAGAATATATATTCATCATAGATTTCTTCTTCATCCCAAGGCTAAGTTGGTCCTTAAGACTTATCATAAAGACCTTGCTCAATCCATGACTATTGTCACGGACCTATTCTTTTCATGCCCGTATAGCACTTGGACACTTGCTTCTTAGTGACTAAGTCAGCCTGAACCCTTTAAAGAGGCATTAGGCACAAGATAAGCATAGTGGAAAAGAAGACAAGTAAAGAACAAGAGAACTCAAGAAAATTTTATTATTTGGAGAATGTTTTACAAAGTGTGCATAAAATGTTTTGATTCTTGGATGTCTTGCCAAACGACCAAGGCCACCTATTTATAGCCTTCCACCTCCTTAATGGACGGTGGAGATCAATTTGATCCAACGATCTATATTTTATATCTAGAAAGATCTATACAAGTATATAAATATCTTACAATTTTAAAATAATCTAAAATTCTCTTTAAGTTTCCAAAACATTCCACAAGGTTCCAAAACATTTCAAAACATTTCAAAATGTTCCAAAGGCTTCCCCAACATTCTATAATCTTTTAGAATATTTTAGGGCCTTCCATGGTATTCTAGAACATTCCAAAATATTCTAGATTATTTTAGAACATTTCATTGTATTCTAAAACTTTTTTTGATGTTGTAGAATTCTCCACCAATGCCTCTGATCTTTCAAGGCAAAACTAAGATTAAGGTGGTTGTGTTTTGGTCTGTGACATTCTTCCCTACCTAATTGGGCGACATCCTCATCGCTTCCTCTTAGTATGATCTAATCATGTCTTCATAGTTCCACAAAGATAGCTCGTGCTCCAAAGCTGACTTGGCCTTAGACAAGCCTTTCCAATGTACTAAGAATTCTGTGTAGCTTGAATGAATCCCTCGCCTTGGAACTAGTTGATGTGCAATAATTTCATCTACATCACCGTCATGATTAATAGTGACCGTAATAGGAACCCTCTTGGATTCACCCCTACTTGGATCTTCCTTATCAACATGGTAAGGTTTAAGGAAACTTATATGAAATATGAGGTGAACCTCGAGGTGAGAGGGTAAATTGATGCGGTAAGCGAGCTTCCCAATCCTCTTCTTCATAGGAAATGGCCCCTCATACCTCCTAAGTAATCCCTTATGTGCTTTACTATAATTGTGGATCGTATGTGGAAGTAGTTTTACCATGACTAAATCTCCTTCTTCGTACTCCACATGCCTTCTTTTTGTGTCAGCCCATTTCTTCATTCTCTTTGTCGCCTTTGCCAAGCATGCCTTTGCTAATTCAGACTTTTCTCGTCATCCCTTGGCAACTAGGAAGGCATTAGGACTTTTTCCAACATAAGAGGTTACCATAGTGTGGGGAGCTAAGGGTTGTTGATCTATAGTTAGTTCGAATGGGGTAGCTCTCGTTGACTCGTTCTGTTGTAAGTTATATGAGAATTGGGAATATCGAGTAGCTTTACCTAATCTCGTTGGTTGGTACTCACAAAGTGCCTTAGATAAATCTCCAACAAGGCATTCACCTGCTTAATTTGCCCATTAGTTTGTAGATGAAAGCGTATAGAAAAGCTTAGTTCGGAGCCCAAAATCTTGAATAGCTCAGTCCAAAACTTCTATGTAAACCTTGTGTCTCGGTCACCCATGATCGATTTAGGAATACCCCAATAGTTCACCACGTGCTTGAAGAAGAGTCTTGCTGCATCCTTAGCATTGTACTTCTTCGGTACTGGTATAACACTCCAAATTTGCTAAATTGATCGACCATTACTAGAATGTTGCCATATCCATCTATCGTTGGCAACTCCACAATTAAGTCCATTGAGACACTTTTTCAAGGTCTCTCAAGGATGGGTAAGGGCTCAAGTAATCCAACAGGATGGTTTTGCTCCACCTTATCTTGTAGGCAAACATGACAAGTTTTCTGTACAACTCCATATCATCAAGCATATTTAGCCAATAGTATGCTTGCTCCACTAAGGCTTGCGTGCGATGTGCTCCTTGATGTCCAACCCATAAAGAGTTATGGCATTCCTTCATAATTTCTTTGTGTAGGCCACTCCACTTTGGTACATAAAGTCTTCCTCCTTTGGTGCAGATTAGACTACCTCTAACCAAAATCTATGAGTCTTCCCTTGTTTAATTGGCTCTACTAGATTTTTGGCTTGAGGATCTTCTTCCACGCCTTTCTTGAATTTCTCCAAGATAAGAAAATTTTGGTTGTGTTAGGCTAGCTAAGTCGGCTTTGCGACTTAATGCATCCACCACCAAGTTGGCTTTGCTCGGCTTGTCCTCCATCTTGAAGTTGAACTTAGCTAGAAAGTTTTGCCACCTTGCTTGCTTCGGGGAGCGCTTCTGTAATACCTTCAATTTCAGTGTTGTAATACCCGAAATTTGAGTTACAATTTTAAAAAAAATTTAAAAATTTACTATTCAAATATACGGTTACTGTTCACAAATACGGTCACTATTTTGTCAACAGACAAAATAAGATTCAGTAGCTACAATAACAAACTATTTGTAACTGTGTGATTTCGTCTTTTTCTGCCAGAAAAATCTATATAAACCCCCCCTCATTCTGAAAATTCATTCCAGCAAGAAAGAAAGAATTTCTTTGCTTACTCTCTTCTCTTGTTCTTCAGCTGTTTTAGACAGCAAATATAGTAGTAGGAAGGGGAAAACCCTAGTTTCTTCATTACAGTAGTAAAAATCTACTGTTGGGTACCTCTTTTGGAGCAATTGGAGGGTTTTTCTGATCAAAGCAGGTATAATCACTCTGCTCTAGTCCTTATTTAAGATTGGAGATGTCATTGTTCATTTCAGTATGCATACGTAGTATACTATTTATATATACAGTACTGTTCATATGGTACCGTTCACTGTTACTATTTAGCACTGTTCATATATACGCTACTGTTTATATGGTACTGTTCATGGGCATCAATTAAATCACATTTTCGAAACGTAGATCCTGAAGACTGTTGGTCAAAGACTCGAAACAAGTTGAGATAATACTGCAAGGATTCAGAGAAATGCTACTGAGATGGAAGTGATTACTCTACTTTCTAGTATTATTTAAATTTTAATGCTGAATATGTGATGTTTGCATTGTTCAAATGCCTAGAAATATGCAAGGTTATTGACTAAATGATTTGTGAAAGATTTTCCTTTATTTTTAATTTATTTATGACCGAGATAGTATGCTCTATAGTTGCGTCTTGTACGATCTTCGACATCAGAAATCGACAGCCATTGTTTTCATTTATGAAAATATTGATTTATGATGTCATGCTGATGGAATGTTTAATTATTGATGAAACATTTATTTTATTATGTTCTGTTCACAAAAAATGATTAAATAAAGATTTCAACCACGTATTGGTGCGGGGACGAATGTCCTTCATGTGTGTTCCATGCAGAATTAGAACTAATTGTCAGAATTGACACCTGAATAAACTGGGTTTCAGAAATGACCCCAAAGAAGGGTTTGAGTTTTAGAATTGATCTCTCTCCCCAGAACTGGAACACAGAGGTTAACCCTTTCGGTCTAATTAACAACTGTTGATAAATAAATGTTTAAAACGCCTAATAGATGATAAGTGTTTGCATGTTCAGTGTTTGGTTTAAATAATGCTATGGATGTACTATGTATGATCCACAGGGCTCTTGAGCTCACCCAATCATTTTTTTCAGGTAACTATTGAAGACATCACCCCAACAGATCAATGTAAATTAATAACAGTGTGTCTCACAGTATGAGGATAGTAGAAAGTGAACTATATTGTAGGGCTTGTAACCTACTATATTTGATCATGTCAGATGTCGATAGTATTTGTATTATCAAAAGATGGCTATGGAGCCCATAGAATTGTTCGTAATTCTGATCATAAATCAATGTTTTCAGTTATTTTGAAGTACTGAGATTATTGTGTTTTTATTGTATTTATACTCTATACCTTGGAATATGAACTGATGAAACTAACAGATGTGATAAATGATGAAAAGAAAATGTAATATCCCCTGTTCTTAGATAGAAAGTAGGATTGACTGCACTTGGAAGAAATGACGTCTCAAGCTATGAAACAACCATGTCACCTATGACGTATGTGAGAAAGATCGGGAGCTGGGGTGTTACAGCTTCTTTTGGTCTTGAAAATAGATAGTGACCACGTTATCAGTCTTCACCACAAACTTGGACCCCCAACAAGTAATGTCTCCAAATTCATAACAAATGCACAACAACAACCATCTCCTTCTCTTAGATCGTATATTGTCGTGCAATGTCGCTAAGCTTTCGATTTTTATAAGCAATGGAATCTCCCTCCTGCATTGGAACACCTCCAATAGCAAAGTCAAAAGCATTAGTGTGTACCTCAAAGGTTTTGGTGTGATGAGGATGTGCCAACATTGGTTCTTCCATCACAGCTTACTTCAAGACTTTGAAAGCCCCTTGACACTTCTCGTTCCAATCCCACACTTGATTTTTCTTCAATAAGTCCGTTAAAGGTGCGACTATCGCTGAATAGTCATGAGTGAACCTTTAACAATAGTTTACCAACCCTAGGAATGACTGTAACTCGAAAACTCTCCTTGGTGGCTATCGCTCGAATCTTTGCATCATTCATGCACAACTTCTCTTGTTCTATAATGTGTTCCAAAAATGCCACCTCTTGTTGGACAAAGGAGCATTTCTCCATCTTCACATAGAGCTTGTTTTCCCGTAGTACTTGAAAAACTTGCTTTAAGTGATTTATATGCTCCTTTAATGTCTTACTATTTACTACAATATCATCTAAGTATATTACGACAAAGTGATCCAAGAAAGGTTGGAACACTTTGTTCATAAGTCTACAAAAGGTAACAAGTGCATTAGTTAGGCTAAAAGGCATAACTAGAAATTCGAAAGAGTCATGTCGTGTTACGCACACGGTCTTCAAAATGTCTCCTTCAGCTATCCTCGCTTGGTAGTACCCTGACCTTAAGTCTAACTTGGAAAACCACCTTGCTTCTCCAAGTTGATCGAATAATCAACAATGAGTTGGATTTGATACTTATTCTTCACAGTAATCTTATTTAGTGCGCGATAGTCTACACATAATCGAAGCGATCCATCATGCTTCTTTTGAAATAAGATTGGTGCATCAAATGGAGCCTTCGATAGTGTAACACCCCGCAATTCTACGAACGCGTTACGTTGCGCGTGAATAGAAAATAAAATATTATTTTTGTAAGAAAATGAGAATTCAAATAAATAAAACATAAAATAAAATAAATTAACATAAAGAAAAGAAAAATAATCTAAATATTAGTTGTACGAAAAAAATAATAAAAAAAGAAAAGAAATTCAGAATTTAGTTCAAATATTAGATATAAAAAATATTATTTTAAGAAAAATAAGATTTATTGAACATAAGTTATTTAATTATAGAACTAAAATTTAAAATTTTAGTGTTTTATTAGTTCTAGTCTAAGTAAATTTATTTAGAAGTAAATAAATTGTAGAAGCCTGGAATACTTATTGAAGTTTTCCAATTCAAATTAAGGAAATTCAGAAGACTTAGAACTTATTTAATTAGAATATATAAAATCCTACAATTTAAGAATAATCCCAAAATTAGTTGAAACTAATATCTAAATTTCATAATCAGTTTGGAAATCTTTAAGCTTAAAAATAATTTGAATAAGATTAAATATGAATTAGTAAATTAGTGAATCTCATTAATTGTTAAATTACAGATTGTAGATTTTGAGTACCGAGCATCTCGAAGGAAAGCAAGGTCGTCCTGAAGAATGACAAAAATCAGGTGGGCGTGACTTCCTTGCTCATATATATTATATGGACTTAAGATTCAAAGCATTTGATTGAATAGTTCTAGGTTATTAGAATTTTATTAGGAAATTGATTGAAATTGTTTGGCTTCTTTGAATGATGCGTGATGTATGATTATTTAATCCATGCGTAACTAGTTCATGATATGATCTTGCATTTAGATTTACTCAATTACGGCATGCATGACCAGAAAAATGTGTATCTAGATCCTATTGTTTATTCATGTACCTTATCGTGTTGAATTACCTGTATAGTGGATTATATTTTCTAGTATATAGTATGACGCTTGATGTGATTGAGATTGTTTGTAAAACAAAAATAAGACTATGGTTTATTAAGAATCCACATACCGATGCGATTGTCGAGCCGCAAGGCAGATCGTAGGTATTCCCACCTGGAGCTACCTGTGACAGCTTGAAGTCCTTGGGAGACGGTACGAGCTGCGGTAAGTACTCTCTCTTGGACTGTGATACTGAGACATAACTAATTTTAGATGGTACCAGTACCTGAAGCCTCTATGATTACGATTAAATTGGATCACAGGGAATACCAAGAGGCATTTAAACCTTCTTCTGGTCTTAGATCCCGACTAAAACAAATGAATGTTTGAACGCCTAATGTTTGAAAGTGTTTGTGTTAGTGGCATAATAAACCATTATTATACTAGGTAAAATGATACATTTTGTAGGAAATAAGAGAAAATTTAACTATAGAATTGCATAATTAGCAATAGTTGCATATAAATAGGAAATGCATTGTTTAACAACTCTTAAGCCTTGTTTTGATATCTGTAAGGAATTTGGGAAAGGTATTTGCATGTATTACAGGATACAGGTTGATATCTGTAAGGAATGCATCAGAAGAAGGTGTAAAAGATATGAAAAATCAAGAACAAAGACCAGAAGACCGCGGTACAACAAAGTGAAGATTGCAGTCAGAACTAAAGAACAACACAGTGTATAACACACTGGTGACCGCGGTCCACAGATTGATGACTGCAGTCACCAGAACGTGATGGGCACAAGACTGTTACAGACCGCGGTGGACAGAATGCAGAAAAATCTGGGTTTTTGACATCAAACACATGGACCGCGGTCACTGACCAAGGTCACTAGATTTCAATGCGAAATTTTCGTATTTTTTAGGTTTTTTAGTGCGGGACTATAAATAGAGTGTAGAGGATCGAAAAAGAAACTCTGTGACGGCTCCTAGGGCACGGAAGTTTGGATTTTTACTATAATTGAAGATTGTAAAGAGATTTGAGTATGTTTTATTTATTTGAATCTAATTTGATGTTTTCTTTCACTTCTATGTCGAGCTAATCAGTTCTAATGTCTGGGATGTGATTGTTTAAAGCATGGTTTGTCATATCTGATTGTATTTGTTGGTTTATAGATTCTATTCCTTATTGTGTAGATTTAAAGTTTTATGTCTACTGGCCACAGATGTATTGAACCTAGTATTTTAGTCTATCTCGGGAGAGAAGTCTAAAATATGGACATCACAATCTGGACCTAGACCACTTGATTGATCGGGAGATTGTTGACCAATCTAGGGATTTGTACAGGGATTATTTATTTAAACACATAGGTTGTCTAGCGAACGCCTCGGGAGAGGGTTTGACGAAACAATTCTAGTGAGTGTTGAAACACCTTGGGAAAGGGTTTCAACCATTGATGCTATAATTCATAGATTAACTAAGACCAACAATACAATGAGGATTTACAAACTATGTGGAGACTTTCATTATCCTAGACATGTTTCTTTACTGAATTCTATAACTTGTTATAATCTTGTTTACAGTAGTTTCTGATTTTTAATTGAATTAATCACTTTCAATCTTGTCTTGATAAAATTGAGATCTTTAGCAACTTTGGTGTTAAAAATTAATTACTACCAGTGTTCCCTGAGGACGATACTCGGACTTTCCGGATATTACTACTGCGATCCCGTACACTTGCGGGGTAGCTAACAGTTTGTAATATTTTGGATTGGGTCTGCATAATGCATGTGATGTGTAGGACCGATCCACTTGGCTTTCGAGCTCACTTCCATTTTATTTTCAGGTACATTTGGACGTAGAGTATGATAACTTATGTCAAAAGACTTACAATTTAATTGGATGCCTCATTGGGGAAGGGTAAGATACTTGGAGGTTATGTTTTATTTATTTTCACTGGATTGTTTTAAATGTATTTACGTTGACTTTAACTTTGGTTTATTTTATCTTTAAATGACTTTTCTTGTTTAACAATTTTGGTTTTAATAATAGCTTTTAAAGTATTTCCGCTGCATGATATATGATTTATATTGAGAAATCCGATGAGTATTTTTGAGAAATTCTCTTGATGTTTTTGTTTTGATAAAAATTTACACAGATATTGACTTGAGAACCAATTGTTATGAGTTTAATTTTGAAGAAAAAGATTTGGGACAGAATGAAATTTTCAAGTAGCATCTCGATTTTCAACGGGCGACGATCCACACATGAGATAGCACGTGAACGGAGGTCCGGTTGAAAATTGGGGTGTTACAGATAGTCGGATGTACCCCACATCCTACAGCTTATTAATTTGCCTCCTTAATTCCTCAAGCTCGGGAGGCACCATGCGGTAAGGTACTGTAGCAGGGGGTCTTGCACCAAGTTCAAGTTCAATTACATGATCCACCTCCCTCTTTAGTGGAAGCTTCTTTGGCAACTTCTTAGGCATGATATATTGGTATTCCTCCAAAGCTTTCTCAATCTCTTTCAACACCTCAGACTTTGTCTCCTTGATTTTGTTTCCTTTATTGCCATCAAGAAAGTAGGCTCACCCCTTTTTAGCCCTTTTGAGAGTTGCATGGCCGATAGTGCAAGTATTTGGCTCCCCTTTCCTTGAGATAAAAGTATCATGCATGAATGTCCTTCCTCCAATATGCACATCATATTGGTGAAAGGCATCGACACGGCCTTTACTTTGTCTAAGAACTTCATACCAAGTACTATAGAAAAATCATCCATAGGAACCACAAAAAAGTTGATAACGCTAGACCACCCACCAAGGTTTATTTTGACGTTGTGAGCAATACCAAGGATTGGCTTTGGTTGAAAGTTTACTACCTTTAGCCATCCTTTTTCTCCAACGTAGGTGATACCCAAGTGCTTCGCTTCTTCTTCCTTGATAAAGTTGTTCGTTGCTCCTGTGTTGATTAAGGCACATGCTAGTTGTCTTCCAATCTTTACTTGCACGAACAATAATCCCCTCTTTCTAGACTTGGGCACCTCAACATTGGCCTTGATGAAGTTGAGGATATGGAGAGATCCCATACTTGTCTCTGCATGTTGCTGAGAAGCTTGCTCTCTTTCTTTAATTATGGCCTAGAGTTAGCTTCTTTTTGGACACTTTCGGGCCAAGTGTGGACTTTCGCAAAAGAAACATTTGAGAGGAGGGTGCTTACCTCCTTTGTCATCCCTTTTTCCCTTAAAAGTCTCCTCTTTGTAGGTTGGCTTTGCACTTCCCTCTTTATGTGGTTTTCTTCCTCCCCCACCATAGCATTTGTTCCCTTTTGGCTTGGTATTCTCGCTTTTCTTGAATTTGGTAATGGACTCGACAATAGATATGGCAGAAGCGAGGTCTTGTGCACCTCTTCTCTCGATTTCCAACTTGGCCCAATTTTGTAAGCCATTGCAGAAATCATAGAAAACTTCCTTGTCAGCGTAATTGGGATTCTCCAAGAACACTTTTGAGAATTCTTTCACATATTCTCAAATACTCCCTTTTTGGGTAAGTTCCTTCAATTTTGCTTAGACCTCTTTCTCCACATTTTCAGGGTAGAATTGGAGCTTGAGCTCACTTTTGAACTCATCCCAAGTAGCAATGGTGCAAACTCCTTTCTCAATTTTGCCATGCCTACAACACCACTATAGCATCGCAGTATCCTCCAAATAAAGTGAGGCATGGTCGATTTTCCTATCATCCTCCACGACATTTGCAACTTGAAAGTATTGTTCCAATCTCCATAAGAAGTTATCTACGTCCTTTACCTTCCTAGCCCTTTGTAAGCCTTGGGTTTAGGAACCTTCACCGTTGAAGGAGTTGGAGTTGGGACGGATGAGGTAGCTCCCCCATCATGAGCTAGTGCCTTCCTTAGAAGCACCATCCCCTCCCTCATATTTTCTAGCTCCACATGTACCTCCTTAAGTTCTTCCTTTAGAACTTTGTTCTCTTCTTTGAGGATAAATATTTTACTAGAAAGAGAATTTGAAGAAGTCTCACATTGTTGTGAACATTTACCTATAGCCTCGTCTAAGGTTCCCAACATATCCTCGCAGAGCTCGTCGACCCTTCTGTCAAGTTCCTCTAGATGTGAGTCCACCTCCTTGAACTTGTCCTCCCCATCGGCTACCGAAAGCTCTACCTTCATGAGCCTTGTGTCCACATCCCCTATTTCCTTCCCTCCTTTGGAAGTTCCACAAGGCTTTGACCTCCCTCTCTTTTCTCCTCTTTGTTTCTCACCACCAACACCACCAGCAAGAGTGTTCTCGCTACTCGAAATTCTTGCTTGATGCTAGCTTTGGCCCTAGGAGGAAATGCTCTCTCTAATACCAATTGTCACAGACCTATTCTTTTCTTGCTCGTGCAGTACTTAGACACTTGCTTCTTAGTGACTAAGTCAGCCTAAACCCTTTAAAGAGGTGTTACGCGCAAACTAAATGTAGTGGAAAAGAAGAAGACAAGTAAAGAAGAATAGAACTCAAGAGAATTTTATTATTTGGAGAATGCTTTACAAAGTGTGCATAGAATGTTTTGATTTTTGGATGCCTTGCCGAATGACCAAGGCACCTATTTAGAGCCTTCCACCTCCTTAATAGATGGTGGAGATCAACTTGATCCTACGATCTATACTTTACATCTAGAAAGATCTAAACAAGTATGGAAATATCTTACAACTCTAAAATAATCTAGAATTCTCCACAAGTTTCCAAATTCCACAATGGTCCAAAATCTTTTAGAACCTTCCAAAATGTTTCAGAGGCTTCCCCAATATTCTAGAACCTTTTAGAATATTTTAGGGCCTTCCATGATATTTTTGAACATTTTAGAACATTCTAGATTATTCTAGAACATTTTATCATATTCTAGAACTTTCTTTGATGTTGTAGAATTCTCCACCAGTGCCTCCAATCTTCCAAGGCAAAACTAAGATTAAGGTGGTAGTATTTTGGTCTGTGACACTATACATGAGCAAGTTTTATGTAGTATTTTAGGTTTTTCAGATACCTTCCTAATGATAATTTAAGCAAATGACTCTACTCAAACCATACAGTAATATAGGTTTTAGTGAGACCTTCTTCTTGGCAATAATCGTCGATCAAGTCTAAGGGCTACCAGAGCCTAGCGGAGAGGATGAAACTATGGAGTTTTTTGGTTGTGCAGGGCCAACAAAATAGAGGGTAGTGATGTGCAATGGCAACAATGGTAACATCGGTGATGTGTAGTACTGGCGGTGAACAATAAAGTAGAAGGCGGATAGCGGCAGAGTAGCAGGGGTGGATGACGACAAACAACACAGTAGAGGAAGGCGTCAACAAACAATAGCAGAAGAGCAGATAGAAGAAGAGAAAAGAAGAAGAAGAACAACTAAGAGAAAGATGAAATTGAATCAATGTGCTATTTGAATTCACTGGTTCATAGTTGCTATCTTACCCTCTCTGGGAGAATTCATTCAGAATAGAATTCATTCAAAAAAACCATATAGAAGTTTCTTCTTCTTCTTCTTCTTCTTCTTTTTTCTGCTCGCACTCAAGATATATAAATATTCTGGTGTAATTGATAATATCTAAAGTTATATGTTATAACTAAAATGTTATAAAAAACAGACATATATTATTGATAATACATTTTTTTTGAACATTTTATGTAATTTCTTTTATTTTTTATTATATTTCAATGCTCTATTATAAAAGAACTATTAAATTAAAACTTTCTTTTTATATTTATTTTAATTATGACTTGTAGTCAGCCTATGATACATATAAAAATAATTATATTTTGAAATATTTATACTATTTTTTTTACATAAATTTACTTAATGGTGTTATATTTGAAGTTGAAATTCTTTTAGTGTAAAATCAATGGTTTTGTAAAAATAAAAAATAATTATTAGTAGTTTCTAAAAGTAATAGATCATGTTTATATATAAAAAAAGAATATTTGATACCAAATAAATAATCATATCAATTTAAATAGTCATTTGTAAGTTTATTATTTATATAGCACAAAAATATTTTAAAAACTTATTTAATATTTTATAAAAACATTTATAATTAATGAAGAAGAAGAGTAAGAAGAAAAAAAAAGTAAGATTGAGTTAAGTCAGTTATATTCAAAACTTTAAGTATTTAACCTAAAACCCAATTCAATCTCTTCGGGTTGACTATTTTAAAACCTAGTCCAATCCAAATCACTAATGTAACTGTAACACCTTGGCTCCTGAACCTATCACATACGTCATAGGTGATGTGTTTGTCTTATAGCTTGAGACGTAATTTCACTCGTATGCAGTTACTCTTGCTTTCTATCCGAGAACTGGGATATTACTTTTTTTTTATATTACCTATTACATCTGTTAGTTGCACCAGACCATATCCCAAAGTATAAATCCACTTTTTTAGAAACATAATAACAATAATCTTGGGATCATATAAAAATTGAAAAGACATTAATTTATTATCAGAGTTACGAACACTTCTGTGGGCCCCATAGCCAAATTTTGATAAAACAACCACTGTCTGGCCTAATGGCCGACATCTGAGAAGACTAAATATGGTGGATCACATGCCCTACACTAGGAAGTAACAAATAAAGATCATTCTCCAACATCCTCATACTATGAGGCGCACTATTGCTGATTTACATTCATTTGTCAGAAGCAGTGTCTTCAATAATTACCTGAAAAAGAGTGAGTAAGGTGAGCTCAAGAGCCCAGTGAATCTTACAAGAAACATCTCAAGTATTATAATAGTTAAAATTTAAACATGCAAGCACTTAGAATACATTAGACGTTTTAATGATTTAGTTATTTGAGTTGAGGTTAAAACCGAAAGGATTTCTTCCTCGGTATTCTAACTTAGGTTCGGAGTATGCAATGTAACACCCAAAGACCAGTTACACACTCAGAACCCTATCTCGGGGTTGATGTCTCACTCTATCATCAACTAGGGAGTGAAGTCTCACTCAAACTTTCAGTCCCCTTTCAAACAGAAACTCGCCTAGGGCTAGGAATACCCACGAGGATGCTAGGCTACTACCACAATATCAGCATCACTGTGCCAGTATGTGGTTAGTTCTCTTTATCATCTTTGATTAATGATCACAAGTTTATTTAATATAAATAAACAATGGATACAAATAGACAAGACGTGCTAGTAATTACATTAATCATTCTATTCATTATATGACATGCATGACATAGATTCTTAGCTATAAATTACTTTCATACAAAACATGACATGCTATAAATTCTTAGAAACAGATAGATAATCATTCATAGGCATACACCTTGACATGCTTGTAAAACAACATATAACAATAATCATACAAATTCATGTTTCATATTTTGACCAAAATAATACAAAAGAGTTCAGGTAGTCACTTCCACCTCAATAATAGATTCTCCTGAATCTTTGCGTTATTCTTTTAACTTGTTTTGAGTATTTGACTATTAGTCTTCATGATCTACGTTTTAAACATGTGATTTAATAACTGTCCTTGAATAGTACATATGTATAATACTATATATATATATGAACAATATCGTATATATGAATAGAATGTATTTATAAACAATACCTTGTGAACAGTACTAAATAGTAATAGTGAACAGTAGATAACGTATACGTGAACAGTAATATGTACTGAAATGAATAACGATATCTCCAATCTTAAATAGAAATCTAAAAAGAGTTATTATATCTGCTTTGATTTATAAAGCCCTCCAGTTGTTTCAAAAGAGGTGTCTAGAAGTAGACCCTTCACTACTGCTATATAGAAACTAAGGTTTTTTCCTTCTTACTATTATATTTATTGTTTAGAAGAGGCAAAGAACAAGAAAAGAAAAGAAAGTAAGCAAATAAATTATTTCTTTCTTGTTAGAATAAGTTTTCAAAATAGAGAGAAGGGGGTTTATACAAATTTTTTTGGCACAAAATAACGAAAATGAACAGTAGTGAATAATTCACTACTGTAACTATTGTGCCCACTGAAAGTTCTGTTGTCTGTCAATAAAATAGTACACGCTATTATTAAATTTTTGAATAATATATTTTTTTAAATTCGGATTCCGGGTGTTATAGTAACCTAATCTACACCAACCCGGACGCTTTGGGTTAATTAGACGCGTTGGTCGAGCTGACAGAGACCCCTAACAACATTATATGGTTTTTTGGATATATTTTTAGTCGTTTTCTATGTTCGTTTACACCCTTGGGTGCACGTGCACCTCTTTTAGTCCTCGGTCTTGCTCCATCTGATGACTCATGAAGGCATGCAGAAGCTTCGCGCCAATATCAGATCACCATTTCCTCCTGACCCCTCTTCATCTTTCTTACTCAAACTCTGTCATGAAGCCAGCAACCAAACCCAAGCCAAGGCAACCCATTGCCGCATTATCAAAACCCTGTTATGCCCGGCTACCATTCTATCTAACAATCTCATCAAACTCTATTCCAAATATAAAAACTTAAGTTATGCACGCCAAGTGTTCGATCGGATTTCTCACCCAAACCTCTTCTCATGGAACAA
>JAJIYU010011316.1:0-15376 GCA_030144865.1 Tinospora cordifolia
ATCTAAGCATGTTTAATTTAGCCGATCAATTTATTTAATTTTTATTTTTTTTGAATATTTAAATTTAATTTAATTTATAAATTAAAATAGAAGAATATAATTTGAATTTATAATTTTTTGTACTATTTTCTTTAAAAATGAAAATTAAAAAATATTTTTCAAAAATTTGTTGAAGTAAACAATTTTTTGGTGTTTAAAAATTTTTAAATACAAAAATTATTTACAAAACATAAATCAAACAGGCCAAAATCTAACTCAACCATTCCGTGCGCAACCCTAACCCTACGTTTGTCGTGTTGTAAGCCTCTACCCATTTGGTACTTGCTGGTGCTACTTACATGAAAATCGCGTGAGCTATACGTTAAAAAGGTCCTTCAAAGGAGAGAGGATCTGGCGTACAGCGCTGCACCACCATAACATTATTCTTTTATTTATATTATATTATATTATGTGGGTTTGAATCAGAAAGACGTAACGTGTCTGAAAAAGTTAGGCTGTTGTCACGGCACGTGGAGGGATCGCAGAGGGATAGCGCAGGGAAATTGCAATCTCCATGTGATATTGTAGCAGTAACAGACGCGGACGGAAGCGGCATTTTCGGGTAAGAAACGCGATACGTGTTTCGGAGCGGAAACCGGTCAAACCCGAAATGTACCGAACCCGTGACGCATAGAAATGTCAGGAATATCGGTGCAACCGTTCCAGAAAAAAAAAAAGAAAAAGGATTGAATAACACGTGTCAGGCAATGAGTGACAGTGGTCCCACTTTTTAGTCGTCCCCACTTCACTTGGGTTCTCGTTGGATCGACCGTTGATTTCCCCTTGTTTTGGTCGAGGCGCACGATGCGAAGTAGTTACGAGGGTTGTGTGGTTAGAAGTGCGTGCGTGCGTGCTTGCGTTCGTTGGGGAATGCACGTGTTTTGCGTCACTTAAGCAGTAACGCAGGGGCAGGGACGGGGGGAGAATTGTTGAGAATGGAAGGAACATATCTGACATCCCCAAACCAAACGCTTAGTAGAGGAGAATTCCAAGGCTGTCGTGATTCTGTAGTTTTTCCCTTCTTTTTTTTTTTTAGTAATAATAATAATTTATTTTTCATACATACACACATACATTTATATATATATATATAATGTAGTTATTATTTATTTGTTACTTTTTTAAAAAAAATTAAAAGTGATTAAAATATAATATAAAGATAGAAATATAAATAATGTTAAGAATTATATAAATCAATTGAAAAAGTTACTGCTTAGTATTAATTTTATATTAAAATAGCGTAACTTTAGTGTAATGAGTTATAATTATATAAAAATATAATAAAAGTGATGAAATTAATATTTTATATACGTATCTTTAACTCTGACAAACGTACGCTGTCACCGTCAGGTAAAACAATAACAAAAATTTCATTTGAAATATTTAAACTTGTATACAAAAGAATAAGTAATTTGACCGGAATAAGAATTCAAAGCCAGAAATCTAACTATTCAAACGCAGCATTAGATATTTAATAATAAAAAAAGGGCTCGTTAATATATATATATCCAAACCAAAATATTTTGTCGGTTGAAAGAAAAGTGGGTGCCATTTGGAAAAAAAAAAAAAAAAAAAAAAGGGAGGTGGGTGAAGGACATCTCCTCCAATGAAAGTTTAGTTATTTATATTCCTTCTGTAGATTGGAAGGCTAACCTTATTTTATTTGATATATGCATATAATATATAGCTATAGTTTAAGAGAAGGGAAAGAGAAGTGATAGTTGTAGGTAACCAAGAAGGCAAAGAAGCATGTTACCCTACTAACTCTAACTAGCTCTACCACTCCAACCTATTATCTCATTCAAGTAATTTATTAGCAACTTTATATATATATATATATTTATAATTATATTGAAGGCATACTATTAGTTTATTTATAAGTGCCTAGATTAATTTTCACAATAGAAAATTGACCTGTGCCAGTGCAAGTGCCACAAGGTTTGTATTTATTTTTTATTTTTTACCATCCCATTAATTTGATAAACGTAGTGGGACCAAATAAGTGCTCCTAGGCCTCAATTGAAGCCCTTAAACATTTGTTTGGGTATAAAATAAGATAATATTGTTTTTATAAAATTATATTCGATTAAATTGAGTTGAATAAATTATAATTACATATAAAATATAATTATATAAAAATAATATTTTTATCTTTGGTCATCACTATGTTATTGCACTGCAATAAGACAAAAATAATGATAAGGCAATTTTTTTTTATCTCATCTTTATTGGTAGTGAAACATGGATTCAGATTAATATTAATTAATCTCTGTTGCTCGTCCTTAACCTAAAGATTTAATTTTCTTTTTTTTTTTTCGAATTTATACAATTTTATAAGTATAACGAATATGCTAAATATACCAAAAGCCTCCATTCAATCTCTACCCTTTTTTTAACTTTCTTGATTTTTACGTATGTAATTATTTTATTTATTTTTTATAAAAAACTATAATGTTTAATAATTAGTTGTTATGAAGTAGTTATATAATTAATTTCATCATCAAGATGTATTTTCAAGGACATATCTGGTTTGTTCTTGATACCCTGTTGTTAAAAAATACCTTGTACAAAATTTAAAAATTAATAATAATAATAAATGTAATAATAATAATAATAATAATAATAGAAGAATTGAATCAGAACCGATTAACATAAGTTTGCCCAAAGGCAAACTAGAGTGTTTGTTTTTTTGGATATTTTTTTTTATAAGAATTCGAACCTTGATTCTTAAAAATTAATATTATTTATAAAACTGAAAAATATTTTTTTGAAAGATTATATTATTTCAAACAGTTAATAACTGTTTAAACAACTATTATTAAAATTTGAACTTAGAATTAAGTAAACAATTAGATTTTAAAAAGTAAATTAAAATAAAATAATCTGTTCCAATAAAAACCAATTTCAACCTTTGGGTCCTTTTTTTTTTCTTAATCAAATAATTTCAAATCATCACATGACTTATAACGGATGGAACAGTGACTTGAAAGCCAGGAGGTTCAATGAAAAAAATATATGGAGAGCAAATTGAAATTATTTGAATATTATGACTTCAAGATTTCAAAACTGCCTTTGGTGTTATGATTCTATTGACATATTGGGAGTATGACTGAGATTTGTTTTTTTGTTTTTATTTTTTTTTATTACTAAAAAAAGGGAGTTTTCAATGATTAGGGTCCAGTGGAATCAATAGAAGGGCAAGGAGAAGGATGGGAGAGGATAAAGAAAGTATAGGAGGATAAGGTCTGCCATAATGTAGTATATTATTTCTTCTGGAGACTCTTTTGAATTGTTTTATTTTATTATTATATTTTATTGAGTATAATAAGCTAGCTAGGCTGCCCACAAGGTATTATATCTTATTTTTTGCATTAAAACTAAATGAAAGCATCCAGTGGACCACATAGGGTTTTATGTGTGTAGCTTGGGTTTCTGCGTCCTCCCTTCCCTATTTAATTTTTAATAAATTGCACTTTTCTATTTTAAAAATATTTGTTTTTTATGGCATGAATGAATTTTTTTTTTATACAATAGAAATTTTAAAATATATTATAATAATTAGATAGTGAAAATTTATGACTCTCATGATTTGTTTTCATTTCCTTAACGACAAATGAATGATCATATATATTTTATAATTTATTTATATTCATTTTTATCATTAAATCATTATAACATATGCTTATAAATAGTAGATGACAAAATGTTCAATGACACTACAATGTTTTAAAAGATATTTTTTTTATTGTGTTCTTGTCTTCGTTTATAGTTCTTTAATTTTTTTTAGAATTATTTCATAACAGAATTAACAAAAATATTTGAAAACAAATTTTTAAACAGATTGTCTTGATTTAAAATGGTATAAGTAATTTTTAAGAAGGCTATGCTAATAAAAGTTACTATTAATTAGGCGTTACTTCGAAATTAGTACGCACCTATATTTTTAAAATGAGGAGATCTTTGGGAGGCAGGATGACATGTGATATGAATAAAAATAATTCAATTTTCATGTTTGGTAACAAAAAGAATGAGATAAATTTTAAACTATGCCCACTTTTTATCCTCTTATTGTAGGATAAAATAATGCCACCTAAAATAATAAGATTATTATATCCTAAATTATTTTTTATTTTTTATTTTTGTCCATTTTTCTTTTGTCATGATATTATTACAAAATTAAAGTTTTATTTTTATATTTTTATTATTCATTTACAATAATTTTATTTTGTACATTAAACACTGGGTTATTTTATTTTAATCTCTCTTTATCCAATCTAATTTCATCTCATCTTTTCTTACACAAATAATTCTATTTTATCTTATGTACCAAACATGCCCTAAGTATATTAATTATCTTATATAATTTCGAACTACTTGTTCATTTATTTTCATGTCTCAGTCTTTTGAAGCAGGTAGCACCAATCATTTTCCATGTTTATTCTTCGAGTATATGGTTTACCTTTTAAAATAAATTATTTATTATTATTATTTTACTTGATTAAAATACAAATGCTCAGGTGAGTTGTATTACAAAAACACATTAGTCATACGTTAATTATGTACTAAGAGTATTCTTTATGCCGATATGCTCAATCTGCATCGAGCGTATGGGTGCCACTGCCATGTCAAGTTTAAAAAAATAATAAAAAAAAAATTAATTTGAGCGTTGAGCACTCGATTCGCATCGAGTGCTCGACAATCATTTTAATATTAATATGAAAAATAACTAACTGATATACTAAAAGTTTCTAAAATATATAGCATTATTAATTTTCAAACGGTGCTTCGAATCCTAGAAAAATTCATTGTTCATTGAAGAGGAAAATAGATAAAAAAAAGTATTTTATATACATATATATGTATGTATGTATTTTAAATGAGCATTTTGAATGGCTCTCGAAGAAAACACTTTATATGCGTCATCGAAGACAATAATGTTTTATGGCCCTCATTCGGGACTACAGAATGGTTCGCTCGTCCACCAAAGAGCGGCTGATAGATTTACCGTGCCCATGCTGACATCTTGGCGGATAGTGCAAAATTTGGTTGCAAAAACCAAATGTCATTTTTTTTTTTTTTGCATCAAAAAATTATAGTCCACCCTGCAAAAATCACACACAAATTTAGGCTTTCAGGCACTGATTTCGTGAATTATAATCTTTAAAATGATTTTGAATTTGATACCTCCAAATAATGTGAGTTTTTTTCCTTTTTAACAAAATTCTACTTCGAACTGTATCAGTAATCCTTGCAAAAATATATTTTATCTTATAGCACTTCAAAATCTCAAATATTTAATTAAAGAAACGAAAATAGGAAGAAAAATGCGAGACATTTGAAAAGCAGAAAATTATAGTTAAAATTTGGACGATGAATAGGCGAAGAGAATAAATGGTGAATAAACAGCATATGATGAATTAAAATATCCTCACCTAATAATAATTATTATTAACATTTTCTTTTTTTGACCAATTTAATTGAAACAGATGTTCCCAATCACTTTTAAAAATACTATAGTACCAAAATACTTAAAAGAGAAGCCTTTCCACCAATCCAACCTATTTAGAGATACATTTTATTTTGTTTGTCTACGTAGTAAATAACAGAAAATTATCCATAAAGCGCCGTGGTATAACCAACGTACAGAGAGACTGGATTAGCGCCATCTAAAATAAGAAAAGGTACAGCAAAAGTAAAAGGGATTTCATATCTCAGCATAACAATCCATTTACTCCTTTGCAGGAAAGAAAGATAGTGGATTCATAAGAGAGACGATACCCACAAAAGGTAAAGGCTTCCTCGAGTCTACATACAAAGTGATGCATTGAAATAATCATATTCATAAGGATATTAAAATCTACAGAGCCACCCAAAACTAAAAACAAAAAAAAAAGAGAGAGAGAATACGACAACATCAAACATTAAGATTGGAAGCAAAAGGTTTTAAAATTATTTAAACTTTGAACAATGATCTCCTATTCATCTCTAGTAACAAGTTATCTGAGTTAACATAGAGTTACTGCAGTTGATTAAAAAAAATGACTTTGAAACCAACAGTTTACATGTTCAAACCATGTTACCGCTCACCCTAATGGGCGGGGGATTTACAAGTTAAAAATGGACCTGATACCTCTCTAAGAGTATGAAATGGTGATAGAGCTGGTTATATTGTTGATTACTAAGCACTAACAAGTATTTCTTCTCTCAAAAATAAAATATAAAAAAGTAACTGATTTTCACATGCTAATCTAAATTTATCCTGATATACACACTTCAAACCTATTCACACACATAGCCTTCTATCAATTTACGCATTGGCTGAATGATTTAAAAGAATATTATCAAATAAATGCCCCAAGATATACCATTTTCTATCTTATATTGAAACTAAAAATGTTCAACAATTTCAGTACATATGGTGTCCCACTCACATCCGCTCAGTAACATGAACAAGTGATTCCATATTCTGTCAACAATTCTACTTTTCTCCTGGAAGTGATTAACTTGCTAGGTGCTGCGAATGCTGTCCTAGTCTGCCAATGAAAGTAGAAGGATATTAGGATACAATTAACAAAATAATAATAGTAATAATAATAATAATAATAATAATAATAATAAGACAATCTTGCATCTGGAATTCGGCTTTCATTTAATAAATCAAGAATTTCATTAAAATTAGTGGTTGATGGACGCCTTCAAGAGATGGGATCTAGCCATATTTGAGGATTTTACCACTCTTGAACCATTAGACTAGATGTTACCAGCAAATCACCCAACACCACTAACTGCTAAAGTTAAATACCTTGTTTTGAGAAGAAAATCACTTGGGGTAAAGAATATCATAGTGCCCAGGCCTATAAAGCAACGTGATAAAGGGCTTGATCGTGCCACAGCCACTACTGCTACCAGATGGAGGATTAGTTGCAGATGGAATAAAGTCATGGTGATTCACTCCCACATCAGAATTACAAGAGCTCTGGTCGAGATACATCACACGAATAGGCACACCCAATGCATCTGATAAGGCAATGATCTGGACGTGATCACTTTCTTCCCCCATTGGTTCCACTGAAGTCTTACAAAACTGCCATTAAAGAACTAATCATATTTCTGTCTGCTATGGGCAGATGCATGAACAGATTAAAACCGGGACACAACTGTGATTTATTCACAGGAAAATAAGCAAATGAAAGTATTTAGATTAAAAAAAAAGGAAAATCAAATATCTTTCTCAAACGAATGACAAATGATTTAATAGTTGAACCATAATCTATCTAATTCCACAGTTGCATTTGCTGCCAATAATATTTTTTTTTTCCCAAAAATGATCTCCAATTTGAGTTATTACATATTTGAGTCATATTCAAAATCAAAGCAATTAAAGGCTCAAGAAACACACTTGAGAAAATCACGAATAAAAAAAAATTATATATAATTCAAGATCCACCATTAAATGACTGTTTTCTCAAGAAGCCAGATCTACTTATGAAACTCAAATTATAGAATTAGATTTGAAATTTTGCAAGGATTTTAGATACTATAAAAAATCGCATTTTTGTCAACTATTCTGACTTCAACAATTTACACAAGAACTAAATTTATATTGCAAAAAGCCATCTCATGTATTCATGAAGATCTCAAGAAGGTTTACTTTTATTTCTTATAGCTTTCATATTAATTTAAACTAACAAGTTACAACTGACCTACTGAACGAATTGAGAGCCTTCTTCTTAATTATATGGATCAGCTAAAAGAAAAACTGATCCAATATAAAATTATATTGAGTTTTCAACATTCTGTCTAGAAAATTTAAAAACAGAACTGCAAAGAAGTATTAGTCCAATAAAAATCAATGCAAATATTATCCTGGATTGATAGGTCCCAGATTTTAATAAATTTGAGAAAAGTTGAATGGCACTGGTTTCATAGCAAAACCTTTTTCAACTATTCCTGATGAACTGTAGCATTTGTAACACTTTCATTGATAAGGGCTCTCAAGAACCTACTGTCTTATGCAAAGTTCAAGTACAATTTAAAGTTTAACATCCGACTTTTTTTTCGGTAAACAAAAGAAAACAATTCAGTTCATATGCATATTTCCATGAACTGTTTTGTTAAATTCAAGTTTACACACACCCAATTTTATGTATGTAACAGATCTGCTAAAAATTCAAAAAAATTGGGGGTTAATTAGTTTTCTAAAGCTAATATCAATCTGTCTTCTAAAAGCTAAATGGTGGCATAGTTATGGTTCGCATCAATTATTATGTTTCTTTTTAGGATCAAGAGTTCATGGGTTGTCTTCAAGAAGCCAACTAGCCCCAAGAGACATGTCTGCTCTGTATCTCCATGCACTGTGAGCATTTATAAGGAGTGACTGCTACCATCACATTTGTTTTTCTATATTGTTATGAATTTTTTATTAATTAGTGAAATAAATAGTAATAGTTGAGTTGTTTTCAAAAAGTATAAACGTATTATAGAAGAACATAGCGCATAGGTAAAGAAAATATAATTATGTGTAGGGAACAACAGTAGTATAAGGTTTTAAGATTTATGAGCACAGTGATTTTTATTTAAAGAAAATTAGTCAATGAGAAAAGAGAGCATAAATTATTCACATGGTCTTTGTTTTGATCCATTAAGTTTGTAGGTTTTGGAATTTTGGTTCCTCGAATAAACCATTTGCAGGTCTAACTCCATCAATTGAACCAATAGTCTACATTTTTTTCTTTTATTTTAAGCTTTTTTTAAATTCAGAAAATGGGTTAGTATCAGTTGCCTCCCTTCCCCCACCTCACCCCTGCAGGGAGCAAGAAAATTTCTGGGCTCCTCACTTCTTGAGTGGTAATTTAACAATCACTTGGATCGGAAAGTGTTGAAATTTAAACATTTCTGCACTTAAATCCAGTTTATTCAACAGCTTTGAACCAATTTAGGAAAATCAAGCTAGGTCATGGGTTCAACTCTCAACCATCCCCCTTGAGATTCTTCAAACTCCTCAGGGGTGGGGCCTTGTCATACGCAGGGTCTGCCAAGTCCTAGCCTTGTGGGTGGGCAGGTGGGGGCCCCTGTAGATTAGTCAAATCATAAGGGAAAGATACCATGGTCTCAAGATAAAAAGGAGGAAAAAAAAAAAAGCTCAGAAAGTGCGTGAAAGCTAGTGATTAATAGAGAAGCAAACAGATGACATACTTTGAGATTCAAAAATCTACAAGAAAATCAAAAGTTCACAAAAGCATTCCCAAACATATCACACAAGCCATAATATAAAAGTAATTTTCACCACATGAGATGGATATGGACATCAGAAAAATAAATGAACAAAAAAGACCTGCTCCACGGTAGAATTTGATAGGCCCAGGATGAATGGTTCGAAAAATTCAGTGCGTTTTCGTATTTCTCCAGAAGTCACAAACCTGAAGAACATTACCACTGACATACAAATTTTGTGAGGAGAAATGACAAGCACAAGATATACAAATACCTTCAAGTGGCTAGTATCCCTCACCATAGTCAGATATTGATTGATCTCGACTCCGTCTCACAAGGTCATCGTGACTGAAAGGAGAAAATTAAGGATTATTGAATTCCGTATTTAATAATACCAATAGAAATTTCTTCCCAAATAAAGAAAAAAATATTATGACAAGAAGGCATAGGCACATTATGTATTTCAAATAATTAATTAGAATGAATATTTCTAGCATCATATAATTCTAGTTTCTAATTTAATTCAGAATGACACAGAGAAGCACCAAGCTCAATCACCTTATAGAAGGTTCTGTTTCTTGTATAAGACAGTCCAACTGCTCAAGAAACAACTGAAAAATGATGCCCACACTAATTAGATTTAGATGGCATCAAGAATTGGAAAGAAAGAACAATAATTACAATACCTGCACATTCACACACAAATTAGAAAGAGAATACTACATTTTCAACCCATAACCACTTGAAACATAAACCTGAGGCAACTACACAGTGATGTCTAATAATTTTCAAAATACAGTAAAATATCATTCTGTTTAGTCATTTGCAAACCAAAAAAATCGCTTATGTCACTTGGTTGTATACTCACTTTATTTCAATGGTTATGAAGCACACTTTTTTTTTCAGCAAATATACCCAAACAGCTAATTGAAGAAAATACATACACACTAAATGAGTCCATTTTCCCAAATCAATTATTTTATTGACCTTTTTCTAAATAAAAGTCAAGTACTAGAGGAAACGTATTTACCGCAAAAAAATCCTCAAATGTGAAGTCCACATATCCCAGTTTCTGGAGTGTTTCCCTGCACTCTTCAACTTTTACTTTCATACGCTCAACTTCTGCTTTGTCTTTTGTTTCCAGAATATGCTCCTAAATCCGTAACCTCACAATTTCTTTTAGTTGCGAAAGTACAGCACTATATTAAAATCCCTCCAAAGCAAGCTGGAGAGTAGATGTTCAAATTACAAAAAGCAAAAGAAATGTCAAAATTTTTATAAAGATAATACCAGATATGAAAACATAAAGCATCGAAAGAAACAGTTTCCATCTCCACGTGTTCGTCTAAAGCAATCAAAATTCTCAATCAGCACCTACAAAGGGAGCAATAAACTATGGTTCAATGCAAAAACAAGTGTAGATCCACTGAAATTTTTTTAAGTAAATAAAATAATAAGAATGAAGCTTATCAGTGTAACGAACTTTTATTTTTCCTCGCAAGATAGGGCTGCCAGATTGATACTCCACCTCCAGTGCAGTAAGAGGCTCCTGCCACAGCAAAACTCCAACTTTTATGTCCATATCCAGAGTGCAAGATGAGTTTACAAATTTTTTAATAAAAAAGGAAGCCAAATGCTGATTACTGGTTCATGGAACGTAAGCATCTTAAAAGCAAAACCAAAAAATTTTCTTAATTTGATAAGAAAATGTCATTCTGTGAAGAGAAACCCCAACCATTATATTGCCTAAAGCTCTCAATAGTCATAATCTCATCTCAAGCTCTTTCTTCCTTCATTTAGTTAACAACTTAGTACCTTCTTAATTGTCCTGTTGCGGAGATTCATAAACTCTATTAACAGGTAGCATTACTTCATGTATTTCTTAAGTAACTAGAAGAATTTTGTTGCATTTTTTTCTTAGTTGAACTGAATTATAACACTGTCTTCAAGCATAGAAGGAGCGAAGCACCACAAGAGCTACCCATTTTATTCAATTCAGCAAAAACAAAGGAGACAAAGTATATATTGCAAAAAATAACTGCATAAATTATTCTCAGAAACTGTATAAGCATTAACATTTTTTGCTTCTTTTTTCTTTATTTATTTTTTTAAAGGGTGAGGACTGGGAAATTATAAAGTTCTTGCATTAAAAAAACCTAAACTCAACTCCAATGTGTAAGTGTTCAAACACAACTGAGTTCTCAAACGAATACTAATTCAAGATTATCAACTCGCATAAGATCAAAACTAATAACCAAAGTTGTAAAATAGGGCCTACTGTGCTATCCTCAGATTATTTTTTTATGTTCCCTCTGTCAATCAGCACCAAATATCAGTTTGGCTGTGCATCATCACAGCCAAATCAACCTTCTTGTCCACATGTATCAAAAGATTCAAAAAAGACAAAAACTTTTGATCCATACAATAACAGTATCCGACTGAGTACTTTCTAGTTTTTGAACACAAACGAACGAGGGAACAAAGGAAAGAAACTCTTGATTTTTCTAAAAATATTTAATACTATATATATATATATATATATATATTTTTATTACCTTCTCAATTCTTGCATAAATGTTGCAAATTGCAACATAGTAAAAACATATTTTACCTAGGTAGTTCATAGGATGGGTTTCTACTTTGAGTTTTCTGAATTAATATCTCTCATTTTATAAAACCACAGCTACTTCTATCCTATCTTCTGCTAAATCCATTCAATTCCAGAAAAAATTTATTTTTAACACTTTGCCATGTATTATTTGTCACATTAACGTTCCATGTTGCATTTAATATATCAACATATGGGTTGTAAATTGACCAAAGTTTTATTCCACAAGGAATGGATAGTCTAATAATTTTCCTACAAATTCTTTTATTCAACCTCAATGGGATAGATTGATTTAACAGTATTTCTCATGAGTGTTTCTATTCTGAACATAATCTATTTTGTTCTACAATTGATATTGTCACCTATATTCTTTTCATGATAACAATCACGACTAAATATGTAATTTCCCAGAATTTCATTTCTCTTAACTTTTGATCATCACTTTACTGTAATTTGTAATTGTACTTTGTTATCTAAACTTACAAATCATGTATTCTTATTCCAACTACCCCTGAAACATCTAGATTCCAAAGCTTCTGTCAAAAATGTCTTCATTGATAATTAATTCACAATTTGGTTCAAATAAATTAATTAATCAACTTCAGTATAGTGTCAGTAAAGTTGAATAATTAGTTGTTGATGATAATAATGATATTAATAAAGAATAAAAAGGGCAATCCTGCTTAAATAACAACAGCAATATGGATACATATGTAAATGGATCTTAAGTGCTAGAAAATGCCCCTGCCTTGTCACCAACATAGGGAATTTTCTGTGCTTCCTCAGCCTGGATGGCAGATTGTTGCAGTAAGATGTCACTATCCTTGAAATTAGCCCAACCTTCCTCAGGATGGATTGCAGATTGTTGGGGTAAGCTGCAGCCATCCTTGATATTAGCCCAGTCAGAGATCAACGAAAGTAGACTAGAATCAGCATTGTCTTTTCCCTCTTCTGACACTTGTTTCTCCTCATTCTGCATTCTAACTGGGAGAAAATATGGCTTGATTAGAAAATTCTGCTTCCAGAAAAATCCACTTCAGCTGCTCTTGATTACCAAATAACCTGATGAAGAAGAATCCTTCATAATTGATGCGTTCAATTTTCAAGAAAACTGAAAAACAGCAGACATCCTAGACTCAAGATCACAATTGATGGCAAGAAAGAAACATTGATGCAGATGAAAATTCGTACTCCTGCATCGCAAGGACAACTTGAGAACTTATAACAGTGATGTTTGTTTACTCATTGGCTCAGTGAGAAGGAAGATGCAATCAATCAAAATAAACACAATATTCACTGCAGCGTGGATTTGGTTCAAAGACAGCTCCAAAGATAATATTTATACCCATGCTAAGCCAAAAGATGCTTAGGACTTCAAGAAACCCTAAAAAACAACACACGTCCTGATCTCAAGATCGGAATCACGGTTCAAATATTTATCATTCCACTTCAGAGAGTGAACATGAACTCTTTTAGCTGGAAAGGTTTATTGGTTGATTCTAATCCTCCGTTTAAGATGCATCTGAATTGCAAGTTTGCTGAAAAACAGCAAACTTCCTGAACAAACAAAAGCAATTAAAGAACATCCATACATAGGAAAGTTTCTAATTCTATGCTGCAAAGTTAACTTAAAAACTGATAGCTGTGATATTTGTTTACACGTGTGTTTGGCAAGAACGAAGAGTAAATTTAATCAAAATAAAATAAATGCATGGTTCGTGAAATGTGAATTCCCGGTAAAAGACAACTTTGGAAGATGAGATCCGTAACAATGCTAAAAATGCCTCGGACTTTCAGAATCTACGAAAATAACAAACTTCTTAACTCGAGATCAAAAGAAACAAACTAATAAGAAACGCCGGTACTATAGAAAGTTTAAGATTATGCACCAGAAAGTGAATGTAAAATGTTTTAGCTGAAAAGTTTCTTTACTAGTTTGCTAGACGACAGCAGAATAAAATTCGAACCAAATTAAATATAGGATTAAGAATGCAGATTCGGATCAAAGGCAGCTCGTGAGATAAGATCTACATCTATGTTACGAATGTCTCATGCTTCAACGAATCCACGAATTCAACACACTCTTTGAGCTCTATATTACAAGGGAGAGACGCAAGAAATATCGCTACAGTACAAGATTTGTAACTCTACGCCAGGATGTGAAAATGAATTCTTCTAGCTGAAAGATTCGTTTACTAATTTCCTCGGACAGTACGAAATAGACTTCGGACAAAAATACGCATAAGACTAGAAATGCGGATGTTCGGATCAAAAGCAGTTTGATAATTGAGATCCCTGTACCTGTGTCAAGAATCCTCCAGATACCGCTTTCGCTGATTTCTTGCCGTCTTCTTCTCCGATCTACTCTCTTCAAACCTCGCGGAAAGTTCAAATGTTCCTAGGGTTTTTGCTCTTCGACTCTATCGCGCTCTAAGATCTTTTGAACGACCACTTGACGTCCTGACTCCCCGCATCAAAGCTATTTAGTTATATACATATATAGGAATATATATCTTTTTTTGCAATGGAGCATAGATAAAGTGGGGCCAAGATCAAAATATCGCGGTAATTTTGGATAACTATTTTTGTTCTATTACCTGCTTTGACAGGTATTATAATTATTTTTTAAGCAGAATATAGTAATATAACTGTTGAAATGCTCCAATCTATTGTAAAAGATGTACAAGTGGAAAAACGCTGAACAAAAAACAAAGACGGAAAATTTCGGTTCCCTTTGGCTTATTAATTGAAAAAAAACAAAAAACAAATACTAAGGTTTTTTTGCTTTATAATTCAAGTATAATGTTTGCCATTCAAATTTTAGCTTCAAATTTTTATAATTTTTAAATTTATAAACCATATAAAAAGAGATATTTTAGCTTAGGAGAAAATTCAACTTAAGAGTATTTCTAGTAAAAGCAAACAACCAGAAAATTCAATTCAAATTCATTTACAATTCACTAGATTATGACAAAAGCTGGCATGCAAGATCCTGCTCATCCAGCTATGACCCGTGATTTATAAACTTTAATAGAAGACAATTTTGTGAACAAAATTATAAAAAGAAAAATAAGCATCAGTGATCAAAAATTAAGAAGAATATGGATTTAAATAAATACAGAAAAACACTTACTTTGTTATTATATATATATATATATATATATATATTATTAATACTTGGTTTTTGAAGCTTGTTGAAGGTGACGGACTTATTTTACTTTACTTGTATATTAAAACATGTTAAAATTGTTTAATATTTTTCATATACTACAAATATATCTTCACAAATACAGAAAAAAGGGTCAAATTTTTATTTATTTTTACCAATTAAGGATTAAACAATATATATATATATGTTTGAATGGACGGAAATGTTCAATATTGCCCTTTTAGGAAAACAGGCATGGAGACTACTGAATAATGGAAGTTTGTTTTCTCTTCGAACTATTACGGGACAAATATTTTTAGAGGAAAAAAGCTTTCTGCAAGCTGATTTGGGAAAAAGTCGTCATGGGG
>JAJIYU010011317.1:0-15376 GCA_030144865.1 Tinospora cordifolia
ATATCATGCATAAATAATTGTTAACACTAAATTGTTAAAAGTACTAAATTATTAATTTTTAATGATAAAGCTAATTTTTTTAATAAATAAATGGACTATTTCTCAAAAAATCAATATATATATATATATCATGTTATTTGTATATCATGCATAAATAATTGTTAACACTAAATTGTTAAAAGTACTAAATTATTAATTTTTAATGATAAAGCTAATTTTTTTAATAAATAAATGGACTATTTCTCAAAAAATTAAATTTATGTCTAAATTCGCTTTAGTATAAAAAGTTTTTATTATATAGAGCATAGATAAATATATTAAATATATTGAAAGAATGTTCTTATATTATTTTACTTATTTTGAATTGTTTACTTTATTACATAAAAGCATTAAATTGGATTCTCTTAAATTATATATTATTAAATTATTTGAGAAAGTTAACAAAATATTTGTGAGAAACATTTTCTCGCATAAGTGATTAAAAGATGATGATTTAAGGACACAACATAATAAACAAGATCATTTGACATTATTACAGAAAAAAAGAATCTTTGTATTTATTTTAATAAAATATGATAAAATACGTTTAAAATGTGAATTTCTTACATAATTTTACTAACTATGCAAACAACAACAACAACAACAATAATAATAATAAACCATATATTGTTATTATGGTTAATAATGAGTTGCATTATTCAACGCTTGCTATTTTAGACCAACATTCTACCATTACTCGCATTATTTCATTATTATTCATATGTCATACATACGTTATACCGAATTTTATTTACATGCTATCCCTGCATTTTTTACTAAAAGCAATCAAAAAATTTTATACCCGTATTATTTAGTTATTATTCTTGCATTATATCATTATTGATGCATTAATCATCGGTTGGTATGTTATACCTCTTGCATTACTAGCATTATTCCATAATTATTCATATGTTATACATACGTTATACCACATTTTTTATATCAACAATCAAATAATTTTTATACTCACATTATTCAGATATTATTATTGAATTATACCATTACTCGCATTATTTTATGATTATTCATATGTTATACATACTTTATCCCAAATTTTCTTCACATGTTATCCCTAAATTATTCACATGTTATCCCCACATTTTTTAGCAAAGCAACCGAACAATTTTATATCTGTATTATTCAGTTATTATTCTTGCATTATACCATTATTGACGCATTATCCATCAATTGGTATGTTATACCTCTACCATTATTGGTATTATTCCATAATTATTTATATGTTATTCATACATTATAACGCATTTTTTATATCAATAATCGAACAATTTTTATACTTGCATTATTCAGATATTATTCTTGCATTATACCATTACTCGCATTATTTCATGATTATTCGTATGTTATACATACGTTATACCGAGTTTTATTCACATGTTATCCCTGAATTATTCACATACTATCTCCGCATTTTTTACCAAAGCAACCAAACAAGTTTATACCTGTATTATTCAATTAATATTCATGTATTATACCATTATTGACGCATTAATCATCGGTTGGTATGTTATTCTGATACCCTGAATTTCTATATTCAATTAAATAAAATTTATCATCAAATCAGTGCAACTGGGTACAAAATGAAACTAGGCTCATTCCAGGGCTAGCATGTTTCAAAACTCGTATTTAGTGACCCTTAAGGACTTAAATCAACTTGAAATGAAGTAAGGTGACATGAACCAACTAATTAGACAACATATTTGAAAATTAGAACAATTGGTCAACGTTAGGGTTTTTATTTGCCAAACGTCCTTCAAGAAGTCTAAATTAGAAAGAATTGTCATTTAAGGTACTTCGGGGAATTGAAATGACCCAAAACGAAACAAGATGACACGAATTAACAAAATAAACATCATATCCAAAAAATTAAAATAATTGACCAAGATTTAGGTTTTCATTTCATAGTGCCTTCAATGGGTTCTAAATAAGGAAAGTAAATGAAAACCAATTTGACCAAACCATATATCGAAATTCTTATTTTTTTCATGTGATTCCAAAACTATAGGTTATAAATCATTATTTTTTGTGAATAATAAGATACTAATTTTTGTCAAATTTTTGTGAACCCATGAGTGGTCATGAGGTCATCATGACATGAACATACACCCTAACATGTGCAAGTCACATGGGTGAAACATCGTGATCGAGTGTACCCTCACCCTACCCAAAACTCCATGGGATGTTCCTTTATTTGAATATATGTAAAATGATCCTATGTACCATTTAAAAGATTCAGTGCACTCACATATATGGGGTATCACCCATGATTAGGAATCAAGACAAAATGATCTCATGTACCAAAGAGAATGATCAAGTGTGCACCCACATAACCCAAAAACGTCCTAACCATGCATATGTGAGTGTGTACACATGTGAGAAACCAAATTAGAAGTGTTAGATGTCTAATTAGAGCCAAACCCTAGCCACCCCTTGCTGTCCACACAATCAAAATTAGAAGCTTTCCTTCTCTTTTGGCGTCAACTCAAGAGAAGAAACCATGTGGTGCACCAGCCCTCATGTAAGCTTGATTAGAATGTTTCCATGAGCCACCATTGGATTCCTAAGACCATGATCTAGTGTCTTCTCAATGCTAATAACATACTCCCCATTCTTGGCATCCAAGAATAGAAAATAGGAAAGTTTCCCATATGAGTTGTGTGATGAACAAGCTATGAATCCAAATAAGAATATTATATGAGCATGATCTGATCTAACTTGGGACGTCCCATAGTGATATTAGCATTATTCTAAGTCTAAAAATATTCCTTGATATTAATTAAGAAATTTAATGAAGAACCAAATCATGGCTCATAAGAAAATTGGCAAGTTTAGTGATCCTTGTGCAAACTTGCCATATTTCTCTTTTGGTGTTTGGAAACTTGCTCAAAAGTGGGAAGCTGCCCAAGGACATCCCATATGCTCATGAGCTCCTATATGAACCCCCATAAGTTGCTCACAATCACTCATTCCAAGAACAAGAGAGATCCCTTACTATAGTGCTCTCAAACTTCTTCTTCTTCTTCTTCTTTTCTTTTCATTTTCTTTTGTGCAAAGGTGAGAGACTTTTAGTTCTAACATTTAGAAGCTAGTCGAGAGTTGTTTTATGAGTGTTTGGAAGTATTAAAGACGTTGGGAGCTTTGCTAGACTTTTGGAAAAATACATCTCAAGGTAGAAGTGATATGTAGAACACCCCTTTTTCTTATTCGAATTACTAGCATGTTCATTGTTTGTATGGCTTTAGAAATCAAAATAGTTTCAGTTCTAGTATTCTAAAATATATTTCAATTTCAAATTTAATCCTTGTTCAGATTTATGCATCCATAATATTCATGCCATGTTTAGTATCATGCTTAGGCTTTATTTCAAGTATGATGCATGATTATGGTTGTTTCATGATTTGATTTTTAGATTGTTCATATTCTAAATTTTATTTATCTTAGCTCCATGTTCTGAAATTTATTTGATGATTCAAGGATATAAGATTTAACAAAAGAAGATGGTAAAAATAACCACGTACCATCATAGCAAACATGTAGGTTGCTATGGATGTTCTTTTCATATGATTAGTTCATATGGTTTTAAGACCAAAGTACTTGGTTGGTGGGTAAGGTCCCCTAAGTTCCAAAAGTCCAATGAAATTGGCTAAGAAAAGCTATATTTCACTCTGAGGATGTACTTTGTTAAGAACATCAAAGGCTTAAAAACCCTTATGGTCTAAAGTCTCAACTTTAAACAAATGGATGCTTAAAATGCCTAATGTATGCAAGTGTTTGAAATATGAATGTGTTATTGGTTTGAATTTGAAAAATGGTTGTTTGAAAAAGATCCATTGAACTTTGTGTTCACCCCTTCCTCTCTTAATTTTTTCACCCCCAAAAGACTGGTTTAAGCTCAACCACAAGGCAAGTTGGGTCCAATGTTACATTTACAAGTACACAACTTGTATCAAATTTCATTATCTCAAGTCTTATTACCTTTCAATGATCACACAACCCAAATAATTTAACTTTAATTGAATAAGACTATTACAAGAAAGATAAAAGAAAAACTTCAATCTTTATTCATTAAATAACTCAAAAATAAAGGGATACATGCTTGAAATTTGAATAAGAAGAAAGGTGTACATAACTCAAAAATAAAATTTAGCGAAAGGCTTAATAAATTAAAAGTGGGCAACATGCCCTTACGTTAAAAAAAGATTCTAATCATCCATGGTCTTTATTTATATCTCCTTATTTATAAGGCATTATGATTTATAACCTATAGTATTAGAATCACATGAAAAAAATTAAGAATTTCAATATATGGTTTGGCCAAATTGATTTTTATTTACTTTCCTTATTTAGAACCCACTGAAGGCCCTATGAAATGAAAATCCAAATCTTGGCCAATTATTCTGATTTTTGGATATGTTATTTATTTTGTTTGTTCATGTCACACCATTTTGTTTGGGGTCATTTCGATTCCCCAAAGTACCCTAAATGCCTATTCTTTCTAATTTGGACCCCCCCTAAAGGGCGTTTGACAAGTGAAAACCCTAATCTTGACCAATTGTTTTAATTTTTTTAGATATGTTGTCCAATTAGTTGGTCCATGTCACATTGCTTTGTTTTAGGTTGTTTTGAGTCCCTAAAGGTCACCAAATGAAACTTTTGAAAACCTGCCAAATTTAGCTCTGAAATGAGCATAGTTTCATTTTACACCCAAATTTCACTAAATAGACATTAGATTTCATTTCATCAAGTATAGAGTTTTCAGGGTATTACAGATAGAATCAAACTGACTCTCGAAACGCCTTTCTGAAAATTTCTCAATGTTTCGGCTATTCATGGAACGTGAGAAACAGATGAATAATCATCTACTTCCAGAAGAAATCGAAGTTCTTGTCCATCTTGCAAATAAGGCATATCTTATCTTGGAATAATTTTGGAAATGGTACCCTTATTCCTATGTCTATCATTGATCAAATATTTCTATATGAAAAACATGAATCGAAGCTTGAATAAGGGGAAAACGAGCCCTCAACCGACAATAGATAGAGGAGGATTTATTCAATCACATAGTTTGGGTCTTAGTCCCTAGTACATGTTTCATGATCTGGGAGTCGAACTAGTAGGATACCATGGCCATAGGAAAACAAGGAATGATAGGAATACACCCAAAAATCCAATTTTCATACTAGTTACCATAGTAGTGATCACATTACCATGATAGTACCATCATTTTCCCTAATTTTTTGGAAATTCTGCTCATATTACCACGATAGTACCATCATTTTCCTTTATTTTCTGGACCACGGTAGTGCATTTTGCTACTACAGCAATGCAACTTTTTTTTGAAAATATTCTCTGGTTACGTGGTAATGCTTCTACAAATCCATATTTTCACCCCTGTGTTCTGTTTATCACGATAACCCCTGTCCTCACCCCAGTACACAGACACAAGACCATACTTAGGCTCATCTAGGATGATATTTTTGCATATTATGGACTGTATATGGTATGGAACCATTAGATCATGATTCAAAAAACATTAGAAACACATAAATCACTTAAAATAACATGTTGAACCTTAATCTTAAAGGTTAAAGACTCAAGGAACCTCGGAACAACAATACAAAGGGATCAAGCATATAAGGTGGAGATGATTTTCGAGTTTTACCTTATTATTTTCATTTAAATAAGGCTTACATGTGTGTTGACGCTTGAATATGTATGCTCTATTTTGACTTGGCTATGCTATCAATGCCTAGAACATGCATGCTTAGGGCTATATGACCAATGATGTATGATATGTGACGATATAAACTATGCTATGACATGCCTACATTGTTTACCATGATTACATGCTATTTACTGTTTATCTTGAATTTATCATGCCACCATTTATCATTGATGAAAGATTAAACAAAGATTGTTACCACATATTGGCACAGTGAGGGTAATTCTTCATGAGTGTTCCAACCGAACATGGTTTTACCACTATTTCAATTTGGATTTGGGCGTTCGAAGTTAAGCACACTTTTCAAACAATGAAATTAGGTATTTAGATTTAACCCCACTTCAAAGATGACAGGTTGGAATACTAAGGTATAATCCTTTTGGTCCAAATGTTAGCTATAAATAACCAACTATTTGAATCATCTAATTCATGAAAGTGTTTGCCATATTTGTATTATTTAATTAAAATAATGACTTAAATATTTGGAATGATTCACTAGGCGTTTAAGTTCACCCTCCTTTTCTAAGATTTCAGGGAACCAAAAGAGAAACAAAGTATAATGTTACGTGCTCGCTTCACTTGTGGCCAAAATTATTGATTTCACACTTTGCACGTGACGATAACGTGCCAATTATTTGGGTTCTAGGCCATTTCCATAAAACGGGCCACCAAAATTGGGAAATCAGATGGTGTGGGTCATGAGGGGGAGGCGGGTTGTTACATTAATGACAACCTAAAATAATATGTTGTTCAAAACATCAAATGTTTGAAAGTGTGTGACGCATGTGTTTATGTAGTCAAAATAGTGGTTTGGATATTTGGATCGATCCATTGGGCTCTTTGAGTTCATCCCACTTCTAAAATTTGAGATCAATAATGACATGGAGCATAGTTTAGTCTAGTAGTTATTTCAATTATGTTCGGCATTGTTGGTTGCACTGCAAGTGTACAGTGTCGCAAGTAGTAAAAATCAATTGTAAATCGGATATCATCCTCAAGGAATGGTTAAATGCTTATAATCTCCAAGCTCAATCTACTATTAGTATTAATTTTATCAAGGTTGTAATTCACGTGTGAATGTTGTAGGCTTAAATAAACTTTAAATCTAAAGAATGCTAGATTTGAAAACTATATTAATCAAGTTTCTAGGATAGTAAAATCTCATCTAATCCACCTTAATTCTCATCCCAATTAATATATCTCATAGTTCAATAGGTTTTAGCACTTGTAATTAAAACTCCCTCCTAGGTTATTTTAATATCCATTAGTCAAGTTCCTAATATCCTCTCTTGAGGTGTATAGTAAAATGTCTAATAGAGTAAAATTTGTTTTCACATGCAACCTCCAATAAAATCAACGGCCTCCCAGTTCAATTGATCTGTCTAGGTTTATACTTTGATAATAACACCATCAAACCTCCCTCCCAAGTTAGTTTAGTAGTATAAGATCTTCATATCTATGGTCAGTAAATAGAAAGCAATAAGAACACAAGGTATAGAAGAAAACATCAAAAATAGATTAATCAAAACATAGAATTAATGGTTCTCACAATCGAAACTACGTCCTAGAGTTAAGGTATTTAGCCTAACATAATGTAGAAAATACATAACAAAGAATTAGAAATACTAGAAACCATACTAGATACTTAAATGCCTTCTTTTTGCTCTTCTCTTATTCCTTGCTCCAGCTCCTATGCTACTGATGTTTGACCTCCTCCAAGAATTTTTTAAACAAACACTTATCTAATTATATTTGAACACTCAAAACTTCTTAACACTCATTTAAAGAACTAAGATTCCTTGTTCATTCATGTGACCATGGTACTTGATGGTAGTTCAGTTGAAACACAAATCCAAAAATCCTGGGAATTGTCAAATCCTTGCATTACCGTAGTAGTAGTCACCCTTTTAGCAAACAGTCCTCTGGTTACCACGGTAGGCTATTGGGGTAGTGTATTTCTGCTATACATTGCTCTAACTGCCAAGGTAGTAAATTTCTGCAAGGTTGATCATTTTGGCTACCGCAATAGTGTATTTGCCTTGGTTTTTCTTTCTTCTCACGTTCTGCCTACCATAGTAGTGTGTTTCTTGCCACTTTGGGTCATGTTGCATCTTCTATCCTTATGCATGTGTTTTGAATCATCTTGGATCTGCATAAACAAATAAGAACCTTTTCTTGGCATTAAATCACAAGTATAAACACATAAAACCTTATTGAAACTCTCTAATTGTGTAAATGACATGCAAATGCTTATATTAATGCTTAAGTGCCTATATGTAAGTAAATATATCCTATTTCTTACTCAACCCATGCAAAACAAATGCAAAATACCTATAATACAGTTAGTATGCTATGCAACTAACAAAATACCCCCAAACTTAAATTATCTTTCGTGCCAAACAATGACTCAACTTCAAAACTTAAAAACATATGATACATAGTTAAATTGGCTTTCACTCATCATTGTGACCTCTATTTTCCATTCTTATAGCTTGTGATTCGTGAACAAGTCCTTAAGGTCATTCTGGTTGTCTAGAATTGTAACACCCCAACCCCCTAGAAACAGGTTTAAGCTCAACCAGAAGGCATGTTGAGTCCTATGTTACATTTACAAGTACATAACTTGCATCACTTTCTATTCTCTCAAGTCTTATTATTTTTCAATGAGCACACAACCTAATTATTTAACTTTAAATTTAATAAAACTATTACAATAGAAATAAAAGAAATATTGACTCTTTATTTACTTAATAAAATAAAAGAGTACATACATTAAACTCTTGCTAACTCAAATAAGCAAAAGATAACATGTTTTAATTCAAATAACTAGAACTTGAAAGAGAATACATAGCTCTTAAAAGTTGAAATAAAATTCAGCAAAAGTCAAATAAATCTAAAGTCGGCAACATGCCCTTACATTGAAAAAAGAAACTTTCCAAAAATAGAAACTTTCCAAAAATAGAAACTTTCTAAATATAGCTACTATCAAATTTTCATTGTCATCATATTCAATTTCCTAAAAATGTCAAAAAAAAGAGAGGTAAGCACATAGCCCAGTGGATCATCCATCAAACAACTAGCTTATTATTTCAAATTTTTAACATATCCAATTTCATATACTTTAAAACATTAAGTGATTCATACATCAAATTGGTTCAAGTTGACTTCTTAATTTAGATATCCCTCTTTAGGGTGGAAGGACAATTCTTTGTTACTTTACATTGGATGCTATATGCCAAGTATCCCTTAGTTGCACTTTGCAACCACACACTCCAAGCATGTGTTAAGAACACTTATAGCACCCATATGGGTCACTATGACAGTACGTGGTTCTTATCTTCACTTTCTCATATTCAAATTCACATAATCATGATGCTAAATCAAAATTTTAAATCTCATAATTTAAACATTTAAGATAGTATGGAAATACACATAGCATGCTTGAAAACTTAAAAGCAAACCTAAGCATGGTTTCTAGGCATGGTATGACCTCATGATGATTATAAACATGCAAACATGCTAAACTAAAATTTAAATATGATCAATCATGCTAAAATTGAATAAATCATGTTGTAAACTGAAAAAAAAAAAAACATGCATGAACATGCTAGGAACTTGAAATAACAAGATAGAAGTTCTAGAATTTCCCTCCACCTTATGATGTATTCTCCCAAAAATTCAACAAAGGTTTCCAATGTCCAAGCACTTCCAAACACCAACAAAAATCACTCAAATCAACTCACTATAATACTAAAATTGAAGCTTCTCACTTATGAGCACAAAAGAAAAAAGAAGTGAGAAGAGATGCCAAGAAGAAGGCTTTAGAGAGAGCAAGAGGAAATCTCAACTCTTGCTCTTGGGATGAGAGGAATGAGAGCCTAGAAGGGATTTATATAGATTTTTAGTGAGCATAAGGGGATGTCTTGGGTAGTCTTGGGCAGCTAGGGCAGCTCACAAAGTTTGGGCAAGTTTCCAAACACACAAGGGGACGGCTTGCATACAATAGGGCAAGTGTGCTCATGGTTGGGAAATTGGGACCACTAAAGCTTTCTATTCATGTGTGAGAATATATGTGTTTTCTTTAAGTGTGATCATAAAATCAGATTTGGAATGGTTCCTATATCGATTATGACGTCCTCTTTGAAGAGATTTTGTGAGCATATGTAGTTTAGTAAGTGTACATGTGAGCATATCTTGAATTTTTCCTTTTTTTGGCATCATAAGGGATCATACGTGGGAGTTTCTAATTTGGTGAGATCTTGTTAACAAGGAACCTTGCCTTCTTTTTGTGAGTGTATATTTTAATAGAAAACTTTCCTATTTTCTCTTATGCACATGATTTAGATAATGTGATCACTTGCTGATTTTGTTTCCTTTATTCTTTTAAGTGTCACACATAAGCAACTTGCCAATTGAGTTCATTTACTTGTGTGCCATGTGTGTATAGTACAAGAAAACTTTCTTATTCCTTCCTTGGATGTCGAGCGTGGTTGATTAGTGTGTAGATGATCTAAATTTGATGGATACATGATCATGGTTCCAAACTTCCAATCTAGGCTCTTGAATCAGCATGAAATACCATTCTTAATTGAGCTTAAGGAAACTTTCTATTTTCCTTCTTTTGTGTTCTCATGAATATAGAAAACTTTTCTATATCTCTTTAAATCATCAAATCATCACAAATAGGCATGGAACCACCCTTCATGGTTTCCAAACAATGCATTACGTCTCATATAATTGGGTAAGATGAGGGTAACATGATCACGGTGTTCCACCCATTTGACTTGCACATGCTTAGGGGTGGTCATGCATTCATGGGTTCACAAAAATTAAATAAAAATTAATATCTCCTTATTTACAAGGAATTATAGTTTTTAACATAAAGTTTTAGAATCACATAATCTTAATGAAAAATTTGAGGTATAGTTTGGCCCAAAGTGATTTTCCTTTCACATACTTTTTTTATTTAGAACCCACGGAAGTCACTAGACAAATGAAGATCCCAATTTTGGCAAATTGTCCTAATTTTTGGATATATTGTTTATTTTGTTAGTTCATGTGAAATTTGGGTGCAAAAATGAAATCGGGTTCATTTCAGGGCTAAATTTGGCAAGTTCCAAACTTTCATTCAATGCCCCTTAGGGACCCAAAATAACTTAAAATGAAGTAAGGTGACATGAACCAATTAATGGGACAACATATCCAAAAATTAAAATAATTAGTCGAGGTTAGAGTTTTCATTTGTCAAACACCCTTAGGGGTCCAAATTAGAAAAGAATTAACATTTGGGGTACTTCGGGGAATCGAAATGACCCAAAACAAAACGGAATGACATGAACTAACAAAATGAATGACATATCCAAAAATCAGAAAAATTGGCCAAGATTTAAACTTTCATTTGCCTAGTAACCTCAATGCGTCTTAAATAAGGAAAGTTTTTGAAAGAAAAACACTTAGGGTCAAACCATACCTTAAAATGTGCATTAGGTTCATGTTATTCCAAAACTATAGGATATAAATCATAATTCCATGTAAATAAGGAGATATTAATTTTTATTTAATTTTTGTGAACCCATGAAGTCATGGCCACCCCTAACATGTGCAAGTTACATGGGTAGAACATCGTGATCATGTGCACCCTACCGTACCCAAAGCTCCATGAGATGTGTTCATTATTTGAATCCTTGTAAAATGATCTGATGTTTCATGCAAATGATTCAATACACCCACATTAATAGATGTTTTATATGGTCTAAAAACTATGAGACATGATTCCATATACACCCCCACTTGATTGAGTACACCCACACCCACTTAAGCCAAAATCGGCCCAACCATATACATGTGTGTGCACAAATGTGAACAACCCTATTTAGATAATTTCTTGGAACCAAGATGAACATCTTTGACTATTATATGGTGTCCTCTCAAATTTGATATTGTACACCCATGTTTGATGTCTAAGAAATAAGAGAATGGGAAAGTATTCCTTGTGTGTTTGTGTGATGAACAAGCAAGGAAACCAAAAAGGAAAGTTGCCATGAGCACATATGGGACGTCCCATTTGAATTAGAATATGATTTAAACTTCTTTTGTGCTCACACATAGTTAGGAAACAAGATTGTACTCATATCTTTTAAATTAGAAAGCCATAGTGGTCCCACTTGCCAACCATGAGCACATTTGCCCTCTTTATGCAAACCATCCCCTTATGAGTTTGGAAACATGCCCAAACGTGGTGAGCTGCCCTAGATTCCCCCATGTGCTCATGAACACCTATAAATACCCCCTCTTGCTCGCATTCATCTCATCCCAAAGCAAAGAGTAGACTCTTCCCTATTTGCTTGTTATTGCCCTCTTCTTGGAAACCCTTCTCACTCTCTTTTCTTTCTTGTGTGAGAAGTTCTTATTTAGTATTTTAGAGAGTTGTTGAAGTAGTATTGTTGGTGATTAAAAGTTCTTCAAGTTCTAAAAGTGGTGGATAATGGGAACCTCTGCCGGATTCTACAAAGAAACTCGGATTAAGGTGGAGGGGATTTCTTGACCTCCTATTTTGCTCTTTCAAATTTCTAGCATGTTCATGCTTGTTTGAATTCTAGTTTTCAGCATGTTTAATCATATTTTAATTTTAGTTTGGCATGTGTTTATGTTTTAATCACTCATGAGAACATGCCACGCTTAGAATCCATGTAGGATTTAATCCAATGTTTCAAGCATGGTATGTGATGTTTTCATGTTTTCTTGGGTGTTTAAAATTCTGAAATTTATATTTTGAATTTCTTTTATGATTATGTGACTCTTAAATATAAGAAATTGAAGATGAGAATCGCGTACTATCATAATGACCCTATGGGTGCTATGGGTGTTCTTAACACATGCTTAGAGTGTGTGATAGCGAGGTGCAACTAAGGGATACTTGATATGTGACATCCAATGGAAAGTGGCAAAGAAATATCTTTCTACCCTAAAGAGGGGTATCTTAATTAAGAACATCAAGGGAGTAAAACCTCTTTCAGTCTTAACGTCAACTATAACCAAAAAGTTTTGTGAATCACTTAACGCATGAAAGTGTTTGAATTTGGATGCGCTATTGATTTGAAATAGTAACTTAATTGTTTAATAAATGATCCACTGGGCTATGTGCTCACCCTTTCCTTTTATTTTTCAGGAATTTGAAATGCATGATCAAGCTTGCTAAGGAATTAGAAAGTCTATTTTTAGAAAGTTTCTATGTAAGGGCATATTACTCAAATTTTGAATAAAGACTTTCGCTGAATTTTTGTTTTAAATTTTAGAGTTATGTACTTTTTATTTTGATTATATGAATTCAACAATATATTTATTTATTTTATAAACAAAGATTTTGAAAGTTTCCTTTAGTCACTTGTATTATCTTGTTGAATTTTAAAGTCAATGGAAGTGTATTTATGAGCATTTCAATAAGCATTAGAATAAAGGAATTGAGATGCAAGTTGTGTACTTGTAAATATAACATAGGACCCAACCCGTCTCGTGGTTAAGCTCAAACCTGTCTCTTGGGGGTTGGGTGTTATATATACTTGATCCCCTTCTGTACATTCTTTCATTTTTCTCTGTATAGACCTTCATCCTTGTTTTCATGGCTCCCCCAAACTTATGATTTCACACAAATGTCAATTGGAGCCCACATACACACCTAATCTTTGAAATGCCTAATGTTTGAAAGTACTTGTAATGTTTTGGATTGGGTTTATATAATGTGTGTGATGTGTAGGAATGATCCACTGGGCTTTCGAACTCACTCCCACGTTATTTTTCAGGAACATTTGGACGTATGCATAGCAGTCTATGTCAGAAGACTCGCACTTCTGATTGGACACCTCATGGGGGAGGTCGTCCAGGACAGGAGACTTTGGAGGTTGTATGTCACTAAATTCTACTGAAACGATTTTCATGTATTCATTTTGGTTTTAAATTCAGTCGATCATATTATTGAACAATATTGTATGTTTAACATTTTCTGTTTTAATAAGAGTTTAAAGTGATTCTGCTGCGTGATTTATGAATTGTAATCTTTGATTTAGGTTGTCTTATTTAACTGCAGAAATCTGGTGAATGGAATAAGAAATTATTTTGATATTTTGCTCTGCACAAAATGTACTTTGAAATATTTTCCTGAAAACGACAATCTGACTGGAAATTAAAATTAAAGAAAAAGATTTTAACAGAAGAAGAATTTAAGTAGCATCTCGATTTTCAATGGGCAACGATCCACACATGAGGTAAAACGTGATAGGAGGTCCAGTTGAAAATTTGGGTGTCACAACAAGGAAATAGGCTTCAAGGCTCGAAATTGGCTACAAAGGAAGCAAAAGTGCTAGGACTGACATTTAGGCTAAAACTCAATCAATGAAGGCCTGCATCCTTTCCCTCCTAGAGTCATTCCTAAGAAGAATACAAAATAGATTTCCATATTTCAAGATTTTGTGGTAAATTCCCTCCACCCTTGTTATGAGTTCTACTGCTCACTTTCCTCAGTTTTCAAATTCTCAATTCACCTAAGACTAAAGAGTTCTGTTAAAGTAAAATTTTGGACAAACCAAGCACACAAACTGTTTGAAAGTACCCTAAATTCTTTATCTCATCACACTAGAAGAATTTTCAATCTCATAGGTCACTTAATGAACTTTTCAAAGAAAAATATTGCATGGTTTTAGCCTATGTGACACAAATATGATCGCTACATGCTCATGTCCTAATGCTATATGTCTAAGCTTTTCATGATATCTAAATGACAGAGTTTCAATGAAAAAATATGTGATACACCTATAAATATGCAATTTAGAAGTAGTGTAGCACACAATATAAAAAAATAAAGGAAAATGACCTGAATTGAAGAAGATTTTTGTAATACCCTAAAAACCTTACACTCAACAAAATAAGAAATTTCCATCTTTTCAGTGAAATTTGAATGAATCGAGCCATATTTTAGGGCTGAATACAGATAACACAAAATTCTCATTTGGTGACTCATATGAACCTAAAACGACCTAAAATGACGTATGGTGTCATAAACCAACAAGCTAGACTACATATCCAAAAATCAACCCAATCGGCCAAAATTAGGGTTTTGCCCTGCAAAGGGATCCAGATTTGGAAAGAATAGATAATAGAGGTATCTATCAAACTCAAAATGACTCGAAACTTCAGGGGATGGCATAACTAGCAAAACACACGACATATCCAAAAATTAGACCAATTAGCCAAGGTTTAAACCTTCATTTGCCTAATACATTCGGTAGGTTCTAAATAAGGAAAGTTTCAGAAGAAAATCACCCCGACCAAATTGTACCTTAAAATTTAGGCCTTGATAATGTGGTTCCAAAACTATAGGTTATACACGTAAATTCCTAGTGGTTAAGGAGATATTAAATTTTATTAAATTCATGTGAACCCATGAAGGCATGGCTACCCAAAGCATGTGCAAGTCACATGGGTGGAACACCATGTAACACCCCGACCCCCGCATGTTAACTTGGACTTAACCATTTGTGGACATAACCACTGTTGCATCCACTGTTATAACAACTGTCGCAACAGTGGACTTAACCATGGGCC
>JAJIYU010011318.1:0-15380 GCA_030144865.1 Tinospora cordifolia
TTGAAGGGACTTGTGGTTTATCTTCGAAGAATGATGCTGCAACAATATTATATGAAGATAATGTTGCTTGCATCGCGCAACTAAAAGGAGGATACATAAAAGGAGATAGAAAAAAACATATTTCGCCAAAGTTCTTCTTCACACATGATCTTCAAATGAATGGTGAGATTGAAGTTTAACAAATTCGTTCAAGTGACAATTTGGCAGATATGTTTACAAAGGCTTTACCGATTGCATTATTTGAAAAGTTTGTCCATAACATTGGGATGCGTCGACTTCGAGATTTTAAATGATATCATCAACAAGGGGAGAATAAAGAGGAGTTATTGATTAGTGCAATGTACTCTTTTCCCCTTAGCTAAAGTTTTATCCCACTGGATTTTTCTTGCAAGGTTTTTAACGAGGCAGTCCTAACAATATTATAAGACTCTATTAGAATATATACTCTTTTTCCTTCTAGATTTTTTTCTCACTGGGTTTTATCTGGTAAGGTTTTAATAAAGTATATTCTAATATAAAAGGCATTCAAAAGAGGAATGTTATAAATAATAATAATAAAATATTGAATGCATTTGTAACCCCTTTGATATTTAGTATTATGTAACTTTTAAATCTCATAATGTCCAAATTAATGAGATTATTTAAATGTCATTATTATGGTTGATGTAAACTCTCATTCTAAAAACTATATAAAGGGGTCTTGTGCCTTATAGAAATCATCAACAAAGATAACAATTCTCTCTTGAAAAACATTTTACTCTCTCTAGTGTTCTTGAGTTTTTCTTCCTTTCTCTTGAAAAAATTCTTGCTTTTTTAATTTGTTCTAGTTTGATTCATAATATTGTTGTTGTTTTAATTTGTTTTCATAAAATCAGTTTTATTGTTTTTAATTAAAATATGTTTATTATTTTAATAATAATACTTTTTAGCATTTATTTTTTGTTAACTTTCTATAAATAAATAATAATTTAATATTTTTATGAATGATTATACTAAATTATATTTTTCTTTAATTTTTTTTTTATTATTTGATATTATGATTGATGTACTATTAAAGACAACATTAATATGTGTAACTGTCAGTTGACTAGCATTGAAGTTTTTTTTATTAAAATGAAATAAGATCATGATTAAAGAAAAATGTTAGATCACGTAGGTCAGCCGATTAGATTGGCTGACTTCGATGTATCAGAATGCTATAGTTTAATTAAAAAATAAAAAATAAATGCTATAGCGTGTTCCAGAGCCGACCATTGAATAAAAGATCGCAACTGAGTGTCACGGGACCGGACCGGAAACATTTTCTGAACAAAATGCAGTGAGAAAATAAAAATAATTATATAAATATTAATTTTATTTATATATATATATATACTAAAAACTTAATATTAAAAATATCAAAAATCATTAATTAATTATTCTTAATATAATATTAGTATTCAATTAGTATAACATTGATATAATATTTAACTTTTAAATAATGATATAAGATTAATACATAGTTAGTATAACATTAGTATAGAGTAATAAAAAAGTTATTAATTAATAACTATTAGTATACTAAAAGTTGGTACACAGTCAATATAATATTAGTATAGCATTTAGCTTATAAATAATAATATAATATTAATATATAATTGGTATAATATTATTAATATATAATACTGTAAATACCATTGATAATAATTATTAGTATATTAAAAGTTGGTGTACAATTAATATAATATTAGTATAATATTTAACTTATAAATAATAATATACATTAATATATATTTAATATAATATTGGTATACAGTGCTATAAAAATTATTAATAATTATTAATATATTAAAGTTGGTATACAATCGATATAATATTGATATATTTTTAATATATTATAATTATAATATCAAAAAAATATTAGTATATATTTAACTTATAACATTGATATACAGTTAACTTATAATAATGATATAACATTTATATATGATATAACATTGATATAAAACTATTGACGAAAGACATCCTCGTAAAAAAATCAACAATCTCTTCTTATGAAGATTTTGGCTGGCAACAATTGCAGGTACAGCGACAAATGGTAGATGGGTAAGAGTGGAGGCAGGTGCAGCAATAATGTTAGAGCAAACAGAGGCAAAACAAAAATAGAAGGGGAGTAAAGCTAAGGACAACAAGAAATAGAGGGATGTGGTTGATGGTGAGCAGCAAACAAAGGAGTAGCGTGGGGATGAACAATGAAGAAGAAGCAACAAAGAAGAAATAATCAGGAAGAAGAGGCAACAGGGCACCGTAAAGAAGAAGATTGTAGATTTGTGATCAAGGGCCAACGGGCAGTGGTAGGGGTTCAACTAACCAGATTCTGAGCCATAACCAGATTCCGAGTCGAGCAGCAAACAACAGCAGTGACCAGCTGGAGCAGTTGCGACGACCAGTGTGGGCACCTCATAGTGGTAAGCAAAAAAAGAAGGTGAATGAGAGCAACAACAGACAACAGCGGCAAATAGAGGGAGTAGGTGCGACAACGAGCGTTGGCACTTCAGGCAATAGTGGTAAGCGAAAAGAAGGTAAATGAAAGTAGTAGCAGACAACAACAGAACAGTTGTAGTAAGGCAGTAAGGATAGATGTAGCGGCAACAGTTGGTGCACAGTGATTTCAACCGGCCAAAGCCTCACTGAACATAGGAAACCAAAGGAGAAAAAAAATAAAAAGGGGACAAAAAAAGGCGACAATGGCCGGCTAAACACCAAAAAAATTAAAAAAAAAAAAAAAAAAAGGCAAGTGAGTATGAGTAGCAGTGAAGGCGGTGATTTCAGACACAGTGCCACAGAACAATAATAACGAAAATATTTTAGTATAATTTGAAATATTTTATGCTGAAACTTTATAAACAAAATAGATGTATAATATTATGAATATGTTTTTTGGGCCATTTTTTGTAATTTTCCCAAAGTCTTCAACTAAGGGCACTTTCGACAATTCGTTCAATGGGAAGAAGGGCACAAGTGTCCAAAGGAAATTTTGTTTGTAAAACGAATTTTTGACCTTTGACTTGCCGCCTTCGTCGTGGTTTGCAGTTAGTACTATTTCCGCTAAACGGAAGTTTCTCATTTTCTTCTTCGTCTCTCGTACCATAGCCTTTCTGTCGCTTCTCCATTTTCGTTTCGCAATCAGATCTGTTCGCAATAGAAGAAGAATAAGTATTATAAAAATTGATTTAAAAAAATGGCGGCTGTTTCTCCGCTAGCGAAATACAAGTTGGTGTTCTTGGGAGATCAATCAGTCGGGAAAACCAGCATCATTACTCGTTTCATGTACGACAAATTCGATACAACTTATCAGGTAAACATTCTTTTTGTTCTTTTCCATGTTTCTTCTGTTCTGTAATCACATTGTTTGATCGGGTCTATGGTCTGTCTCTGTTCTTGCGTTGATTTGAATAATGGATGATATGCGATTCTTGTTTTTAGTTTTTTTTTGGATTGATCCATCTATTTCTAATCCAGAATCATGCTTACCTTATACTGTTGTGGTTACGATTCTGGATTTAATGAGTGAAAAGCTATGGCTTACATTTATACCGTTTACAGCGGGAAAATTTACCGTTAATCTGTTCTGAGACTGATCTGAGTTGGGTACGATTTGTTCCGTCATAGTCTTCATACGGATATTTGATATTCTGCTTATTTCATTGGGCTGCTTTTGATATTTATTCGGAACTTGGGGCTCAGGTTAGAAATGGATAATTAGATTTGATTGTCGCTATACATTATAATGGAAACTATGAGTTGAAATTTGGGGCATCTGTTTGAATTCATTGTGGTAGATATAATTAATTTTGTTGTAAAAACATTTGTTACATCAACATAACATTACTTATGCTGAGTCTATCTGCAGCAATGCTGGTTGGGTGATATGGATTTGGCCTTACATTTGTGTTAGAATTAGTCTGAGATATATGAGCATCATTCAAACTTCAAAGCCTGCTGTATGATTTTAAAGAAAAAACAACTGAAAAAGAATTTTTTTAAAAAATGAAAAACTATAACAGACTTATAACTGGTATGTAGCCTTATTTTAATCATGGAAGTCTTTTGTTTTCGCTTCTTCATAATGGCAAAAAAGTTTAGTTATGGATATTTTTATTTGAAGATCTACATTGGTATTGAAGTAGAGTTGGGATGAGGATTATTTTTGATATTTTGATATTTTTGAATCATGATAAATCCCAATGCTCTTTTACTTGTCCAAATAAAAAGGATCAGATCTTTTGACATGGAGATAAGTACTTGAATATCTGTGTTGGGCTGTTGGTATTGGCATAGACTTGCCACTTTTGAATTATGTTAAAATTCAGATACCCTTATCACTTGTTTAAAAAACTAATTCAGATGCTTTTATGTTTAATTTCTCTGTTGGCAGGCTACTATTGGCATTGATTTTCTGTCAAAGACAATGTATCTTGAAGATCGTACAGTTCGTTTGCAGCTTTGGTAGGAGTCTTTCTTTCCTGGTTAGTTGATACCAATAATCTAGATCAGCATTTCAGTTCATTCTTACTGGGCTGACACTCCTTATAGTTGCTAGTATCCACTTTCAAATCTATAAATATGTTTATATGGACAGTGGATGCAAATAATTCCTTTTAAATCTCTCATAGTGGGCTTTCTAGAATTAGCATTATTGCACATGAATATGGACAGTTGAGTGGTAAGAGTAGGGGAAAAAGATTTTACATGTGAATACTCACGGGAAAGAAATCAAAAGGAGAAAAACAAAGAAAACTTGGGTAGTAGCATCAACACTTCCAGGGAAGGTAAAAATAAACACATTTAAATACATGCATACATACATACATACGTATGTATGTATGTATGTATGTACCCATTGATTCAGCCAGTTAAGCAAATCCCTCCTTCTCTAGCCGTTCGGTGTTAGTTGCTGTTAGCGGTCCCTACCCCTACGCCTCGATTGGATTAATATCCTTCTTCGTCTCTTCAATCCCTCTCCTTGGGTGTGGGAAGATGGATTTAGGTCGGATTTGGGGGAGTGGAGTGCGGAGAGGGACTCTCGGGTGAGAGGCCCGAGCGGAACAGTTGTTAGCTATCCAAGCTCTGTCCTTGGATTGGAAAAAGCAGCAAATTCCTACTATTATGTATGTATTGGTGAAGTTAAGGCTTTGGAGGAAAAAGGATATTGAAGATGCAAGGAAATATTTTAAGATACATGGCTTTTTCTTTAGTTGTATTTTGTCCTTTAGGAGGAATTAATGCATCAATAATTAGTGAGGCCCATCTATTCAAGTTTTGGAACTTTAAAATATAGTCTATCTATTATGTTAGATCCTTCTTTACCCTGGTATAAGGTGAGTGGCCAGGATATGGTCCTTCACTCCTACAAAAAGAGATTACTCTCTTTGGGTCTCCATCATGTGAGGTAGAAAGTTCCAATAGGAAGTGAGTGGCCTGGATTTAGCCCTCCACTCCTGCAAAAAGAATGAGACTACTCTTTTCTGGTCTCCAGCTCATTAGGTAGAAAGTTCCACATGTTTCCCTTAGGGCTTAGTGAGGGAGGAGGCCAGATAATTTTTTTCTTGTCAAGGAAGTTTTTATAGGACAGTGCTTGTGTTTTACCTATCCATTCTTTTCTTGACAATGATTAGATTTTCTCAGCTTTAATTCTAATAAAAAAGGTTGGCATGTTATTCTTGGCAATGCGGAGTTGTTTTGATTATCATTTTTTTAAATTATGATGTGTAGATTTTCTTATGAGGTAGAAAGTGGCGTGCAAATTATTACTATTATTATTTTATCTTTTTGGGGATGGGGAGCAGGGGAGGGGGGGTTGTTTCAGGCATAGGACTTCTGATTTGTACAAAAACTTAACTTGCTCATAAAGAGAAATATTGACAATGTGTACCTCTAGTTGAAAGCAGAATCCTTGCCTCTGTACAAATGGCTTTATTTTGGTGTAGGAATGTGGAATAGATACAATTATACAACTTGCTCACAATACGATGTAGTAGTTTTTAAGAAATAGAGTATGGCTTTTTTAATTTTATGTTCTCTTGGTATTGGATTACTATAGTTCTTAGAACTTTGAGTCTTATGTGCAGGGACACTGCTGGACAGGAGAGGTTTAGGAGTCTTATTCCAAGTTACATTAGAGATTCTTCTGTTGCAGTAATTGTTTTTGATGTATCAAGTGAGTAATGCAAGAGATGTTAGAAAGTTCTTTATTACTAACTTTGATTTTCCGTATACTACCTTCTCTTTTATCTTGGACTCAGTGATGTAAGTAATGATTTCACATAATCAATAAGTTGCACAGCAACCATTCCGTTTATTCTAAGCAGAGTATAACCAAATGCACTCATTAGTTGCATCATCCTGGGATAACTAAGAGATTTTGGTACTCCCGGAAATGATGATTGGTTCATTTCTACTCCCTCGTAGCCACGGAAACTTTATTTCTTTGTAGGTACAGTAATTGATCCTACTTGGTCAGTGTTACTCTCAGTGAACTGTTGGACCTTTTATCTGTCTCCAAAATTAATCCAATGAAGACTATGTGGGTGGGGTGCATTCATCACTTTCCACGCTAGATTCTTTTGATGAAGAGGCTGAATATGTAGTAACAAAATTATTTTAAATAGATTTTGATGTATGATATCACGAACATAGTCAATCTGATACTGGGGCATTCAGATCTTCTGCATCTTCAAATCACAGTTATGATAGTTAGCTTTGATGCATTTCTGTAGCATAAATTAATCACACTCAACTGAGAATAAAATGAAATAATTTCCTGAAATTCTGTCATGTGTTGCAGATCGGCAGTCATTTCTAAACACTTCCAAGTGGATTGAGGAGGTGCGCACAGAACGCGGAAGTGATGTCATTATTGTGCTAGTGGGAAATAAAACGGATCTTGTTGATAAAAGGTTGGCAACCCAATCTATGGCTGTTTAATTGTTTGTATAGTTTCTGCTTATTTGCATTATTTGTATGTGTTGCACCAAGCTTTTTTTTTTTTTTATTGATAGGCAAGCTTGCTGTTTTTATTTTGAAAAGAAACACAAAATATATTAAAAGGGGCGGATGAGAAGTCCAAGGCTCCAAAGGCGCTTACAACAGAGAGAACAAAATGGATGACCACCTCATCAGCCAATCCCCTAAATAATAATCAAACCCCAATTTGGAAGAAGAAACCCTCATAGCAAAAAGATAGAAAGATTTGTTCACAATCCGAGTAACATGCACAGTAATTTGCCTAAAAATGCAATTATTTCTAGCCTCCAGTAATGTTGACCAGATGGCAAAATGAATCAAAAACCAGTATATTTTCAGCTTGATGGGAGTGTGGGTTGGGCAGGACATGCTAGCAGAACTTTCCACAGGATTTGATAGAATAGGCAAGTATTGATTCCACAAGGACCAAACATTTTTTAAAACTTCGCAGCTCCAAAACATATGAGGAACATTGTCTTCAACAACCCTGCACAAGCAACACCAAGAAGGCGAAATACAGCAGTTAGGCACCTTTAACTGAAACTAAGAAGTATAGTTTAAACGGCGTAAGGAGATGAGCTAGGCCAAAATTTTGGTTTTAAATGGCATTGTCGCCTTCCAAATTGGGTCAAGGTTGTTGTTCCTTGGCATGGAGACCTCAGCAATGAAAGTTGCATAGTAGGATTTAGCAGAAAAGGCCCCTGAGTCCTCTCCATTCCATCACCAGGAATCTTCATGAGGCAATAGGCGAAGGTTTTCAAATCGTTGGAGCACGACGACAAGGTCTTCAATCTCCTCTTCTTTGAAACCACGCCGAAAGTTCAAAATCTAGTGAGCATGAGGATCATTCTAGTCTTGGCTACTAGAATAAAGCTGAAAAAGAGTAGTAAAGGGATGCTGCATCATTCTGAAAAGTATCGGAAATTCCTCTTTCAAGGAGATCTGGCCATTCCAAATGTCCCCCCTAGCCCTGATCCGCTTCTCGTTGCCCACTTTCCATTAAATTTGCCTAAAAAACTGCAGATATATGGAGTGGATGAATCTCCATGGTGATCTGCTAGTAGCTCTACCAGATCTAAAACCTAAGGGAACTGCCACAACCACTTGGCCGCTAAAGCAAGATTCCTAAATTTAAGAATTCCCACACCTAGGCGCCCGTTATCAGTTAATTGGCTGATCTGCTTCTAGCTGACCAGAAACTGTGGTTTCTCAAAATTTTTAGCTTTCCAAAAGAAACGCCTAAGACTCCTTTCAATATCCTTGTGGACAGACGCCAACATTTGAAAGATGGACATGAAATATGAGGGAAGGGCCTTTAGAACGGATTGAATTAGCAGCAGCCGCCCTCCTTTGGAAAGGAAGCTGCCTTTCCAACCCTCAATTCTCTTCTTAACAGTCTGCATAGTTGGCTCTCAGAAGGAAAACTTCTTAGGATTGCCTCCCAGGGGAAGGCCGAGGTGTTTCATAGGCTAAGTACTAGCAGAGATACCCAGGCTTCTGACAGCTTGAGCTAGTGCCGATTCAAAGAGGTTAATACCCACCATCTGGCTCTTGTGAAAGTTTATCTATAAGCAGCTAGAGATTAGGGAGAAGCTCTCTAAAACCTTTGAGAGCAAGTTCCAGCTATGAACATTATTGTTTAAGAGGGAGAGGGAGTTGTTCGTGTAAAGAATGTGAGTTAGATGAATCCTCCTAGATCCGACCTTAAAGCCTTGTAAGCCATGAGCTACACAACCTTCTAAACGATGTCGTGCAAGCTCTTAGCTACCAAGATGTAGAGAAAAGGGGATAGAGGGTCACCTTCTGTCCCCTTGTCTCAGACCTCCTCTAGAAGCGACTATTTTGCCTCTTGACCTATTGTTGATGATGATCGAATATGATCAAATAGAAAACTGAGGAAATGCAACCCTGAATCCATCTATGCCATCTAACCCCAAAACCTTTTTTCTTCAACACATATAGCAAGTAACTCCATTGAATATTTGAATGGAGTCGTACGCCTTAGAGATATCAATTTTGAGAACCAATCCCTCTTTATGAAAAATCCTGCAATCCTCTACGACTTCGTTTGCAATCAGACAAACGTCTAGGATGTGGCGATGCTTGTCAAAGCCCATTTGATTCTCGGCTATAGTTTTTTGATCACTTCTTTGCATCTTTTCGTTAGGATTCGGGCTGTAATTTTGTAAAGGCTGGTTACAAGGCTAATGGGACAGTAATCTTCCACTTTCACCGGATTGCTCTTCTTGGGAATGAGATGGACGTATGTCTCATTGGTAAACTTATTGACAACTCCTGAGGAGTAGAAGGCTTCAACCGTGTGCATGATATCCTGCTTCAGGAAGGGCCAGCTCTTTTGGTAAAAAAGCATAGTATAGTCGTCGTGACCCGGGGCTTTCTCTCCTTTGCAACTAAACACAGCTTCCTTGAATTTCTCCTTTGTAAAAGGCCGTTCCAACCACTCTTTCTAACCATTAGAAATGGGATTCTGATCAATCCCTTCTATGGACCAAAAGGAAGCTTTGGAATGTAAGAAAATCTGAGAGAAATAATTAATAATGTGTTGCTGGATGTCTTCGAGAGAGTCCAAGAGGACTCTGTCAACTAGCTCTAATTTGGAAATAAATGCCTGAGTGCCCTGAAAGGATAATATACGATGAAAAAACTTAGTGTTAGTATCTCCCTCCTTAGCCCATTTGATTTTAGCTTTTTGGCGAGCAGCCCGATCCAATCTTTTTTCAATCGTTGTTAATTGTTGCGGTTTCTTTCCTCCTTTCTCCAATGATAATAGCCAATTTGCTCAATTTGACTATCAATCTCTTGCAACTTCTTAGACAGAGAAAGCTTGTCTTTAAGGTCTTCTGACCTGAAATTTTTGCTCCACTCCTTTAGGTCAAGTTTGAGACGTTTAAGTTTTTGTATAAACATGTAACCCCGGCCGAGAATGATAATAGGCAAGCTTACTGTTGCTCATATATCCTTATGGTGATGGGTGGTAATAGGCAAATGTTTGACTTTTCTATAGCCTTTTACTTCAGATGGTGCAGGGTTCTCTAGCTTGGCACTGTAAGCAAAGTTTTCGTACTACGTGCTTTCACTTATTTATTTTATTTCTTTTTTTTATTTTGATTTCTTCAATAAATGGTTTAGCTTGAAACTTTGAAGCTACTTGGTTGGTTCTCTGACACTTTAGCTTAGCTGCGCATATAATAGGAAATTTTCTTTACAACCTGTAGTTATCTCTACTCTGCTAAGGAAAATGAAAGTGCCCTGTTCAGAATTAGTGAGATTCTAAAAATGGGTTGTTACAGTGCATGAATATGTTGGCATGCATCATATTTATGACATTTTGTTGATCTTGATCCCACCCAGAAGCTCTGATTGGGAGGAATTGCCTAATTCCTACAAAAAACAACCTAGTGATTTGAAAACTTATGAAATGGAAAAAAGAACACCTGCTTGTCATATAGTTAGATATGTGTTTGACATGAGAGGGACCTATACGTCTCTAGATATCAGTGAATAGTTGGCGGCATTTTCTACTTTATATATGGCCTTAAATGTTCAAAGGATTTTATGTCAGCTGAATCCTCTATTATAACCACATACTTAGTGAACATACAATTAGAAAATCATTGCAATGTTTTTATAGAATACCTACAAATTGTTACAAATTTCTCTGAGACTTCATATATTTTTCCATGGGGATGAGTAGTAAATACCATGTAACAAAGTAAGGTGACCTCACATACAGCTGGAAAAGTTCAATTCTGGTTTCTTTTTTTTTTTTTTTTGTGGTTTTTGAAAGAAATTTCTAAAAAACTTAGGGCCTAAAGATTCAATTCAGATTTCTTTAATTTGCTATATTTCCAAAAGCAAAGTGAATTTTTAGGAATAATTTATTGATGATAAAATAATTTTTTTCCTCTGTGGTCCCTCAAACAGGCAGGTCTCAATAGAAGAAGGAGATGCCAAGTCTCGTGAAGATGGCGTCATGTTCATTGAAACCAGTGCTAAAGCGGGATTCAATATCAAGGTTACTGCATTTCTCTTTTCCTTTTATCCTTTTTCCTTGGTGGCCTCTCCATGTCGCGCATGCATTTCAAAAAAATAAAAATAAAAAGAGAAGAAAGCATCCAGAGATTGGAACACCATGCATGAAATTTCATGCTATCTCCTCATCTTTCTTATTTTTTATTTTTATTTCCAATGCATTATCCTTCTTTCTAATTTAAACAAAAATTATACACGCAGCCATTGTTCCGTAAGATTGCTGCTGCATTGCCGGGAATGGAGACCCTCTCCTCAGCGAAGCAGGAAGATATGGTTGATGTAAACCTTAAGACCACAGTCAACTCATCCCACACAGAACAGCAGGGTGGAGGTTGTTCATGCTAGGCGGGTAGTACGTGACAAATTACGGCTTACAGTTCAGTTGGATTGGCTAACTTATCAACACACCATTGAAACCAGTGAGCATGTGAAACTTGGAACATTTTCTGTAAGATACGCATCTTTAATTGATTCAACTCAACTCCTAATTGTTTTTTCTTCATTATTCCTATTGTATTTTTGTAAGTCCTTATGAATAGGAACTTTTTCTGGGTCTTCCTTTTGTATGATTCATTATTTTGCCAGTTGCAGTAATCGATTTGGTTGTCGAACTCTTTCTTGGTTGTTACATTTTTTTCTTGCGCTGAATTATCAAGTTAAAACCTCTATTACAGTGGTTCTTCACAGAACTTAAAGTGTAGAAGTTTTTTGAATTCAGTTGGCATTGCATTTGTACGATTGTAATACTTCACAAAAAGTGGGCAAAAGTCTATTTTGGGGTTCTTGATGACCGACCACACGTGATTTATACTGTGTTTTTTGTCATCTGTAGTGAACGAGTGACTAAAAATATCCCTCGAGTGGCAGCAATCCATTTTTATGATCATGTGAAATTCGTCAATGATGGCTACTTGTTATAATAATTATATTATGCATGTGGACAAATTTTGATACTTCTTACACTCTGTAAACCCTACACTCAAAAGACTTTAGCACCCATAGCAATTGAATAGATGCACGTTATACGTTTTGAGCATAATAAATAATTAAATGGTTATGAATATTATAGTTGCATTTTGCAGTAGTTAAACAAACATTTTTCTTACCATTTATGATTTTTAGGAGTTTATTACATTAAATAGTTTAGTATATGCTGAGAAAGATTGTGTTGTAGGTATTTGTTTAAATAGGCGAGTTGTAGGCATCTTAGTTAATTACATTTTAAATAGCTGATTTGATTAATAAACAATGGGGATGATTGAATATTATTGCGTGTTAAGTTGACAAGTATCACCATAAAAAGAACAAACATTCATAATTTGGAAATTATTGCTTCATTCGTTAGCCTTTTAGGACATAAATCATCATAACAAAATGCTTTCTTTTATTAAAAGTACACAAGTCTCTTAGCCTGATGACGCTAAACATAAAACTTAGAAAAACGTTGTAGTCGCTTAAGGATGTGATGCGTGAATTATTACAGGTGTTTTGTTTGTGGTATGAGGTAAGAGAGAGAAATAAATGAGGAATAGGCATTATTTGTCCCTGAAGAGTATGATACGATAATGGAATTCCTTAATTTGTTGCTAACATATTTTTTTGTTCTAAATCTTAAAATCACACAAGCACACATAAATTATTGATGAATTGCTGGGATGGTTCAATGTCCCATTTCCTACCGGCCCCAAATAACTCAAAAAAATTACAAGTAAAATTGCATTACAGATTCCTTCTTCTTCCAAGTAACGGCTGGCAAAAAATTAATAGGTTCGCAAGAAAGTAACATGTTGACGAATTTTTATTCCAACAAACAAGTCTCCAAATCGGAATGGAAGACATCGTCGCACATCATACATGCAAATATTTATTTAATGATAAAACTCCAATCGGGTGGTCAAATATGAGTTGGTCTTCCATCACAAAACACGACTCACTCATCTCAACTTCGTACAAGCAATTCCAAAACCCTTTTACCGGAAATCAACTTTGTCTTCTACTTCAAGTGCGCGCGCGCGCGCACTCACACACACACACAGTCTCTCTCTCTCTCTCTCTCTCTCTCTGTGCTTTGTGCGCTATAAAAGGATTTTACTACGTCCTGCTAGATATCATCAAAACTCAAGAGCGTTCACAGAATCCAACTACGACCATTATCATGGGGAAGGTGGGAGTTGCACAGCTATGGCTCCAATGCGTTTACCAAGGATGTGTATCAATATATGACATGGAGATCCAACGAAGGCCTTACCATAGAAACTGCAGTTGTGCTCTTCACAATAAAAACTACACTCATCGTGTTCACGGTCGTTCACATAGCAAGAACATCATCTCTTACCAGATCAAACGATCCTTCGATGACTATTGCTTGTCTACTTCATCATCGTCCTCGGCTGCTTTAAAAATGAGAGTGGCCGATTAAGTCTTAACATGCGTGCAGAGATTAATTAATTAGGACCCAATTATTTCATTAATTAATTCACTTTTCTTTTCTTATTTGTTTGTTATTGATCGTTTATGGAGTTCGATCAATAAGGCAATCTATTTCAATTGTATTATTAAATATGTTTATTTAAATGGCTTCAATTGGATTAATCAACTACTATAAATTAATTATATATCTTGTTCTTCTTCCGTTCCGTACGTCATCTAGCTAATTTCTTCTGTATTTTCAGGTGATTAGGGTGGCAACTTCATGTACCCACTTTTCATGTGGTCATAAGTGACAAACAACAAATGAATATTTTGAATCTACACAATAATTAGACTTATAAGAGGTTCATATAAAATGATTTATCGAATTACAGTTAGAAAAATTATACTTCGTTGAGCTGAGTTTGAGTTATATATAACGTGATGATTAATGAGTGATAGATTGAAAATATGCTCAAATCTTTCTCCAGATAAAGTGTCGATGTTGTTTCAAGGCTCAATCTTGAAAATTGGGAGTGAGAAATGGGGATTAGGGGTTGAAAACATATTTGCAAGGAGCGTGGTCCTTTTTGAAAAATGGTTGTGAAGGCAATATGGGAATGATAACACTTCTCCTCACGTGCAAGTGATGGACAACTCAAACCGGTAGAGCACTATAAGTAGAGGTACGGTTTGGTATTCATTTCATTACTCACAAATGACTTCTTCCATTATGTAAGACTAAGGTTGGATGACGGAGGGTTCACTGTCCAATACTGCGAAGATGCATATTGCTTAACCACCCCCAACCAACTCATTAGGGCATCCTATGCCAAAGTCTAATAAACCATTCACATCATCAATTTCGTCATGTATATCATCTGTTCATTAAACTCTCACTGATTAAACTCTCACTCACAATATTATACATTTATTAAACTGTACTACATGAGTCTTACAATCACATCAATTCATTAAATATACTAACTATAATATTTTATTTATAAAATATCATTTGTTTAAAAATACTTATTATTCACATTTAAATTAAAAAGATAATAATTATTTTAATTTATATAAAAAAATTAAATTTTTTATAATTATTTATTTAAAATATTAATTTTTCAATAAATAATTAAAAATATCAAATTTTAAATGTTATTAATTGTGACGACCCATATTTTTGGCGTCGAATTGACAAATCCTACATATGTACATCCTATGTATTTTCTGAAATTTTAATTAAGATATACAAATTTTTTTTTAATTTTGAATTATTTATTGAAAAAAATGAGAATAATGTGAGAAAAATGTAATTTTAAAGAGAAACTACATGAAACTATTAGGAAAATGTGTTTTCTTGACGAAAATGATTTTTAGGATTGATTATTGAATTTTTGGAACAATTATTGAATTTTTAGAGTGATAAATGAAAATCTTGGGAGAAAAATATGATTTTAGAAGAATTATTCAATTTTTAGAGAAAATAATTAAATAAATGATGAAATGATATAATACACACACACATATATATATGTGTGTGTGTGTGTGTGTGTGTGTGTGCGCGCGCGAGTGTGTGTGTAAGAGTTGGAAATGGGAAAACACAAAAAAAGAACAAAAACAAAAACCAAAAAAGGGGGACCTGGGCGGACCCAAGCGCTGGGCCTGGGTTGGCCCAAGCTCCATGTGGGCTGGGCACCCAACCCGCACAAGCTTTCAGCTTGTGCGGGGCACGGACTGCACGCCCGGGCTAAGCGCGTGGGCCGACTCACGCTCCCCATTTGAATGAAGGCCCCCTTGCGCTTTGTCCTTTTGTGCGATTTTTGTGCGAATTTTGACGGATTTTTGGTGATTTTTGACAAATTTTCAACTGCAAAACTATGAGAGTTCATGGTTTGAATCCATGGTTTGAG
>JAJIYU010011319.1:0-15398 GCA_030144865.1 Tinospora cordifolia
GCACCATACTTGGAGTTTGAATTATTTAGTGAGTTTCCTTAAGCTTAGATTTGCATATTAGACTATGATATAGTGTCCCTTCAAGTTTGATTGCATACTCCCCTTGCTTGACGTCCAAGTATAGAGAAATAGCAAGCATTCCATGTGTGTTGGTATTATGAGCAAGCAAGGTAACCAAATAAGAAAATTTTATGAGCAAGATCCTATCTAAAGGAGGACGTCCCAATTGAGATTAGCATGATTCCAAGTCTGAAAATATTCTATAATATTAATTAATAAATAGGCTAGATATTCAAATATTAGATCATGAGAATTTGGCAAGCTTAAGTAGGCCTATGAGCACATTTGCCCTATTCAAACCTAGTCATCCACCTTGGTATGGAAAGATGCCCAACTTTGTGAGCTGCCCTAGATGTCTCCAAAGTGCTCTTGAACACCTATAAATACCCCCTCTTGCTCACATTCATCTCATCCCAAAGCAAAGAGTTGACACGTCCCTCTTTGCTTGTTCTTGCCCTCTCCTTGGCACCTCTTCTCACTCTCTTTTCTCTCTTGTGTGAGAAGTTCTTATTTCAGTATTTTAGAGAGTTGTTGAAATAATTTTTTTTGTTGATTAGAAGTTCTTGAAGTTTGGAAAGTGGTGGATAAGGGAAACCTTTGCTAGATTCTATAAAGAAATTTGGATTAAGGTGGAGGGGATTTCTTAAACCTCTACTTTGCTATTTTAAATTTCTAGCATGTTCATGCTTGTTTAAATTCTAATTTTCAGCATGTATTATTTTAGTTTTAGCATGTTTAATCATATTCTAATTTTAGTTTAGCACATTTTTATGTTTTAATGACTCGTGAAAGCATGCAATGCTTAGAATCCATGTTTAGAATTTAAATCGATGTTTCAAGCATGCTATGTGATGTTTTCATACTTTCCTGGTTGTTTAAAATTCTAAACTTTACATTTTGAATTTCTTTCATGATTATGTATCTTAAACATAATAAAGTTAATATAAGAACCATGTACTGTCATAGTGACCCATATGGGTGTTATGTGTGTTCTTAACACATGCTTGGAGTGTGTGGTTGCGTGGCACAAATAAGGGATACTTGGTATGTGGCATCCAATGGAAAGCAACAAAGACATGTCTTTTCACCCTAAATAGGGATATCTAAATTAAGAACATCAAGGGAGTAGAACCCCTTTCAGTATTAAAGTCAACTACAACCAAATAAAAGTTGTGTGAATCACTTAATGTATGAAAGTGTTTGAATTTGGATGTGCTATTGATTTGAATTAGTAACTCAATTGTTTAATGAATAATCCATTGGGCTATGTGCTTACCCCTTCCTTCTATTTTTCAAGAAATTGAATTTCATGAAGATTATGAATTTTTTTTTTGAAAGTCTCCTTTTAGAAAGCTTATATTATAAGGGTATAGTGCCCGAAATTTTGAATTAAAAACTTTCGCTGAATTTTACTTTTGAATTTTAGAGTTATGTACTCAATCTTTGGATTTGATTTCAAGAATGTAATCTTTTTATTTTATTTGAATGAATAAAGATTCGAAGTTTTCTTTTATTCACGTGCAATATCTTGTTGAATATTAAACTCAATGGAAGTGTATTTATGAGTATTTCTAAGTGTTAGAATAAAGGAATTGAGATGCAACTTGTGTACTTGTAAATGTAACATAGGACCCAACCTACCATGTGATTGAGCTTAAACCTGTTTCTAGGGATTTGGGGTGTTACAACTGCCCTTTGCATCATCTCGATGATGGCCTCTAGCGTCAATGTAACCACCACCGATGCTAGTGTCACAGGAGTGCCCTCATTACTATGCCCCGTCTCGGCTCTATCCCTGCCTCTAGCCATACCTCTCCTGGGTCTACCTTGACCTCTTGGCTTTATCTACAAGTCAAAGATTTATTTCAGTATCCAATAATTTAATTGTTTTGAGGCAAAAAATTTTCAATAATAGAAAATGAAATGTAACTACTTTCCTGCTTTAATTCGGTATCAATGCTCCTTTTCTTCCAAAGCTTCAGATACTGTGACTTGTGATAATGTCGATTTATTTAATCCATCAATACCCTTCATGCTGATGTGCTACTGTGACTCTAAATTCAAGTCTCTAAGTTTTCAATTTGTTTTAGTGGCCTAGGGGTTTATGCTTCTAAGTCAACAACAATTTGTTTGTTTTTGGGTACATGAATGTAACACCCCAACCCCCAAGAGACAGGTTCAAGCTCAACCACAAGGCACGTTGGGTCCAATGTTACATTTATAAGTACACAACTTGCATCACTTTCTATTGTATCAAGTCTTATTATTTCTCAATGATCGCACAATCCAAATAATTTATTTTGCATTTAATAAGACTATTACAAGAGAGATAAAAGAAAAACTTCAATCTTTATTTATTGAATAAAATAAAGGGATACATGCTTGAAATTCAAATAATGAAAAGGGAAGTACATAACTCTAAAATCTAAAAATAAAATTTAGCGAAAGTCTATTCAAAATTTGGGCAATATGCCCTTACATAGAAACTTTCTAAAAATAGAGTTTCTAATCCCTTATCAAGTTTGCTCATGCATTTCAAATTCTTGAAAAATAGAAGGGAGGGGTGTGCACATAGCTCAGTGGATCAGCTATCAAACTACTAATTTACTAATTCAAATAAAAAATATATCCAATTTCAATCATTTACAAGCATTAAGCGTTTCAAACAATATCTTGTTAGTGTTGTATATTTGACCAAAAGGGGTTTTTAATCCCTTGATGTTCTTCATTAAAATACTCCTATTCTGGGATGGAATGACAATTCATCTTGTCACATTTCATTGGAAATAAGGATCACATGTCCACATTCCAAGTATTTTAAAACATATCCACACTTTGTGATATTACACATATACACTAAGTATATGCAAAAAACACTCATAGCGTTACTTAGACTACTATGATGGTACGTGGTTGTTATCTTTACTTTCTCATATTTAATTTCAAATAAATATGAAACAAGATCATAATAATTAATATCAAAATTTAAATAATCAAGAAAACATACAAACAAACATGGCATGCTTAAAAATTCAAAAAATAAGCCTAAGCATGATTTCTAAGCATGTTGTGCTATCATGTGTGAATTAAAATATGAAAACATGTTAAATTGAAAATAAAACTTGATCAAACATGCTTCAAACTGAAATATGAACATGTTGAAAACTAAAAACAAACATGAATATACTAAAGACTTGAAGTAGTAAAGAAGGAGTTCTAGAAATCTCATCCACCTTAATTCGAGTTTCTTTGTAGAATCCGGCAAATGTTCCCCTTATTTACCACTTTTAGAACTTCAAGAACTTCTAATCACTAACAAAAATACTTTAACAACTCACTAAAATACTAAAAAAATGAACTTCTCACACAAGAAAGAAAAGAGAGTGAGAAGAGATGCCAAGAAGAGGGCAAGAACAAACAAAGAGGGAAGTGTCAACTCTTCGCTTTGGGATGAGATGAATGTGAGTAAGAGAGGGTATTTATAGGTGTTCATGAGCACAACGGGGGCATCTAGGGCAGCTAGGGCAGCTCACCACATTTGGGCATGTTTTCAAACTAATAAGGGGATGGTTTGGGTGAGAAAGGCAAGTGTGTTCATGGTTGGCAAGTGGGACCACTAAGGTTTCCAATCCAAGTATGAAGAAAATCTTTGAACCTTATTTGTTTCTTTCATGTGTGTGAACACTATTAAAGGATTAGAATACATTCTAATCTCTCTTGGACGTCCTCTATTAGTAAGGAAACATTCTAATGTGTTGTGATTTATAAAATCAAATAAGTTTCTAATATGGGCACACAAAAACAAAACTTTGGAATATTTCTTATTTCCCTTGAATTCTCTCCCTTTTTGGCTCCACATGTGAGCATGAGGTAAGTTTCTATTTTCTAATTTTTTCTAAGAGAAGGAATTTTTTTATATCTCTTTAAATCAGCTATTCTCATTAAACTTCTATTTTGGGTTTGTCACAAGTGTGCCCACACACACACACTTATGAGACATTTTATATGTAACCTTAGTATACATGATCATTTATCTTGGCACATGGAATCATTCTTCATGGTTTCTATAGGTGTCGGCATACTTGATCATTTACATGGCACATGAGACCATTCTTCATAGTTTCAAATAATTGACATGTCCCATTGAGCTTAGGGTAGGGTAGGGTGTACATGATCATGATGTTCCACCCATGTGACTTGCACATGTTAGGGGTAGCCATGACTTCATGGGTTCACAAAAATTAAATAAAAATTAATATTTTCTTATTTACATGAAAATATGATTCATATCCTATAGTTTTGGAATAACATGAACCTAATGCACATTTTAAGGTATGGTTTGGCACAAAGTGATTTTCCTTTAAAAACTTTTCTTAATTAAGACCCATTGAGGTCACTAGGCAAATGAAAATTCAAATCTTGGCCAATTGTTCTGATTTTTAGATATGTCATTTGTTTTGTTATTTCATGTCATTTCATTTCATTTTGAGTCATTTCAATCCCCCAAAGTGTCGTAAATGACAATTCTATCTAATTTTGACCCTCTGAAGGGCGTTTAGCAAATGAAAACCTTAACTTCGACCAATTGTTCTAATTTTTTGATATGTTGTCCCCTTAATTGGTTCATGTCTCCTTACTTTATTTCAAGTTGTTTTGGGTCCCTAAGGGGAACTAAATGAGAGTTTTAGAAACCTGCCAAATTTAGCCACGAAATAAGCTCGATTTGTACCCAAATTTCACTAAATAAATGATAAATTTAATTTAATTGAGTGCAGAGGATTTAGGGTATTATAATGAATTTGTGTATCAATACTCAAAATGATTACACTACATATATAACATACAAGGACACAACAACCAATCAAACAATGCGTGTTGGCATAATGGAACCAAAATTTCCATTACGTTGAATATAATTTTGCCCAATCTTGGTCTCTAAAGATGGCGCAAGACCCATTGTATGCGACCGTCCCATACAAGTAGAATACAGTGCGTGCAAGTTCTTCCAAAGAGTCCGTTCATGGCCTATTACAATTTCGCAAGTGTTTCGCTCCCTAAGGCTGACGCAAAACCCACCATATGCGACCGTCCCATACTAGTAAAATAAAGTGCGCACAAGTTCTACCCAAGAATCGATCACTCACCATACATGGTCCATTATTCTTCAAATCCAATATTCCTCCATACCTCCAAATCTCTATACACCTCATGCTACATAGAAATAAAAAATACAGGATCCTCCTAAATCGAGTCTTGACAAAAACAAATGTATTACGAACACATTATCAGTCTCTAAATTATGTCCTTAAAGCTTTTATTTTAAATCCACTATAATCCCGAGATAACACTCGGTCTTTACCTAAACCTATGGTCTCTGTACTTGGCAATTGCTATTTCACTGCTCAAAATTTTTATAAATTCAGTGAAAATCAAATCTGATGACCCTTTCATTCCAATGAAAAATCTATTCCCAAAGAGCTACTAACTGAGCTATGATTTTTCCCAGTGAGCTATTAACTAAGCTCTGACTTTTCCTTGCAAACTACTAACTAAGCTCTGATACCAGCTTTGGTATCAGAGTAATATCTAGCTTAACATTCTACAATCTAAGCTCTCATCTCGCCTAGTAGCCTACTGACGGGGCTTTGATACTAGCTTTGTAAGACCCTGACCCACGGTCCGTGCGCACCTCTCGAGCTTTGCACAGAGATGCGCTCCCATCAGGTAAAACAAAAGTTGCAAGGCAGTCGTCCGCTGAGAGTCAAAGAGCTATCTTTCAAGTAATGATAAAATTACTTTAGATAGTCATGAATTTCTTTTGAAATAAGCTGCTAAGTACATAGATTGGATCAATGAAAATTTCAATTAAACTAATAAACCACAAGTTCAAATTTAAACAATTCCAAGGTCTCTGAAACAAACCCAAAGCATCTAATCACATGTAAAATGTATAGATAAAAAGAGAAAGCACATGCATTATTTCAAATTAAATTACAAAATATAATTTGTGCAGAAAGATAATAACAACCTCCCCTGTGAGGTTTCAACAAAAAGTCAAAGTCGCCTATAGATAGTTAACTCGCATTGTGTCAACTATCACCTAAAATAGAAAAGTGGGGTGGGCTCGAGAGCCTAGTGGATCATACAACACATCACTAGTATTAATCAGACCAAAATACAAAACATGCAAACACTTTCATTACATTAAGATGTTTCAAATACTTTATTGTTTTTATCACAATTAAGACTAAAAGGTTTGTGGTCTCGATGTCCCCTTCATGGTCCGGAAGCGAATCCAGAGGTAATGCCCGAGGGCCAGTTACCTTTTAGGACACTGGCGGGGGTATGAGGTCCAAAGTGACACCTAGCCACATAGCCAATCTAGTTGAGGATACCCACGAAGACACCCTATGCCCAGCCATCACCCCGATACGTGATTTTAGTCTTAATTTAATCTTATTTAGTTTCACAATCACATCGCAAAACATTATATCATAAATAATAATTCCAACACATATAAATCAATTATACTAAACATCCATGTTTAAAGCAAATAAATTATGCCTTATTACTTAACATGCAACCATACAAGTAACTATACATTCATCATGTTATATCAACATCCAATCAAACATTCCAATCAATAGTCATTCCAGAATAAATACTGGCATGCTCCTAAGTGCTAATTAAATTAAGCAATCATCATGTTTAGGATTTAAAATCCAAATAATAATAGAATGCAGTAATCACACCCACTTATATTTTTTGTCCCTTGCACCTCTTCACAGCCCTTCACAAACCTTAGATATTTAATATAGAAAATATAAATAAAAATAAAAATCATTAAATTATTTTCAGCGCACCTGCTACTCATTTTAATATTTAAATCAAAATTAGGACTTCCCGACAAATCCTTATTTCCATCAAGCCATAAAAAAATCAAACTCCGATCTTCACAACTCCCAAAACTCCGATAATATTTTTGTTCATATCAAAATCATCCATTTATATCAAAAGTAAATTTATTACGAACAAAATAAGACTTCCAAATCTAAAATCTAAGCTAAACTCTAGAAATATTAATTTTCACTTGAAAATATTTCTAAACCTCCAAATTCCATCCTTCGTATTCTTATCCAAAAAATAATTTATTTTAACTATTACTAACTCACGAATTTAAGATTAAAAGAATTATATTTCTCTCAAAAATATCAGACTTCCATAAATTTCCAAAATAATTAATCTCCTGTGTCGCGCCTCCATAACTCCAAAAATTATCATTCATTCTCCACATCAATTTAATATAATCACATAATTGTATAGCAAGCAGACATAAATGGAATAGGATTATAACTACAAAAATCCTTTGATAAAAAAGGTTCGAACATCTCTATTTTCCCATACGAATGATTTCGAACTCACAAGACCCATTCTTCTCATCCATATGACCCTTTTAAATTAATTTAAACTAACTACCATGTATGATTCGATAATTCAAAGCTTCAATACCTCTTCACTATCACGTTCCCCTTTCGTTCGCCTTCAGAGGAAGAGTTGATGCCCTAATTTATTGCAAATCCAAATACACACATTCAATCCATAATGCTAAACCATGAACATCAAAATTTAAGAATATCAAAATCAAAAGCTATACCAGGGTTTGGTTTCTCCTTGTACGTGAATCACACTAGATGCATTCTTCTACTTGTGAGACGCAACAGTAGTAAAGCTACTGTGTTTCTTCTTCTTTTTCACGCTACAATGCAGCAACAACAGCGTTTCTCGCATTGCAATGCAGCAGCAGCAAGGTGATGTGTTTTCTTCTCCTTCTTGCTCAAGAACATACCAGATCTGCGTTCTTACACACCAATAGCTACCCTTCTTCGACTATCCTTCCTCTATTCATCCAGATTGCACAAGCTGTTGTGTTTCTTCTCCTTTCTCGCGGACACACAGACTAGCAGCAAGGTTCCTCTTCTTCACGAACAAGAATGCAGCAAGGCTTCTTCGTCCAAAATAGTAGCAACTTCATCCACATAGAACACAGTTGTTTGTGCATTCTTTTTCTTTCTGGCAGCGACACCCAACGGACGAGCTATTGTCCCATTCTTCTCCTCACGCACCAACAACAAGGTTGTTCTTCTTTGCAAATCACACACAACCTTTTCCTTCTTCGTTGCGGATGGACAGACTAGCAGTTGGTTGTTCTTCTTTGCGAATCACGCATAGCATGCACAACAGGGGCGTGGCTGCAGATTTATTTTGTTCTCCCCTCTTTTCACACACCAACAGCAATGCAACACCACTCTTCGTCTTCGTTCTTCTTCGCACAACAAAAAACACTCTAGTAACGTACCAAACAGAAATGTACATAGTTGGTTTCTTTGTTCCTCTTTTCTTCCTTCATTCGTTCTTCTTTATTCGCCCGCCTTCTGTGCACCAGTAGCTCACATATCTGCTTTTGTGTAGCAGATCTTGTTCTTCGCAACGCAAGACTGCTCCATAAGCAATAGATCTGCTCCAGATCTGGCATTCTCCACTAACAATAGATCGTAGATCTCACAAAGAACATAGATTCTTGTTTGTTCCCCTTTTTTCGTTTGCTTTTTGGTTTTTGCCCTAACACTTGAATGAAGAAAGGATTCATTTTTTGTGTGTGTGTACCCAAAATGTGAAGAACAAACAAGTTTTATCTATATATATATAATTTGCTTAGTTGATAAATTTATATTGTTGATTTCGTTGTGACGTGCTTGCATTACAAAAAATTTGGGTTATTATAGTTGCCTTGTCTCCTATTTTGGCGCCAATTCAAGGGATTCCACTATGTGGTGCGCCAACCTTGTATGTGAGTTTAATTAGAGAGTTTCTGTGGATCAAGATTACAATCTTAGACTATGTTATGGTATACCTGCAAGAGTAATAACATACTCTTCATGCTTGGTGTCTAAGAATAGAGAATAGGAAAGATTTCAATGTGAGGTTGTGTGATGAGCAAGCAATGAACCCAAATAGGAATGTTCTATGAGCATGATCTGATCTAAATAGGGATGTTCCATTTTGATATTAGCTTGATTCTAAGTATAAAAATATGTCTTGATATAAATTAAGAAGTTTAAATGAGAATCAAATATTAGCTCATGAGAATTTGGCAAGCTTTAGTGGGCCCACAAGCTCACTTGCCTTTTCTTACCCAAACAATCCACTCTTGATTGGAAACTTGCCCAACCTTGTGAGTTGTCCAAACTGACCTAGACGTCCCCCCTTGTGCTCATGAACATATATATAAACCCCCTCTTGCTCACATTCCTCTCATCCCAAAGTAAAGAGTTGACACTTTCTCTTTGTTTATTCTTGCCCTCTTCTTGGCACCTCTTCTCACTTGTCTTTTCTTTCTTGTGTGAGAAGTTCTGATTTTAGTGTTTTAGAGAGTGGTTTGAAGTGATTTTTGCTAGTGTTTGAAAGTGTTAGATGTTGGGGAACTTTGCTGAATTTTTGGGGAAAGAACAACTATTAAGGTGGAGGGATTTTCTAGAACACTATCTTCTTATTTTAAATTCCTATTATGTTCATGATTGTTTAGTTTAGATTTCAGCATGTTTAATATCAGTTATCAACATGTTTAATCATGTTTTATTTTCAATCTAGCATGTTTTTGTGTTCTAATCACTCATGAGAGCATGCCATGTTTAGGATTTATTTTAAAGTTTCAAGCATGCCATATGATGTTTCCAACTTTCTTGGTTGTTTAAAATTTTGAGATTTATATTCTGAATTTCTTTTCATGATTATGTGATTTTAAACATGAGAAAGTGAAGATAAGAACCATGTACTATCATAGTGACCCGTATGGGTGCTATGGGTGTTCTTAACAAATGCTTCGAATGTGTGGTTGCAAAGTGCAACTAAGGGATACTTGGTATGTGGCATCCAATGAAAAGTAATAAAGAAATATTTTTCCACCCTAAAGAGGGGTATCTAAATTAAGAACATTGAGGGAGTAGAACCCCTTTCAATCATAAAATCAACTTGAACCAATTTGATGTATGAATCACTTAATGTTTGAAAGTGTGTGAATTTGGATGTGTTAAAAATTTGAAATAATAAGCTAGTTGTTTGATGGATGATCCATTAGGCAGTGTGTTCATCCCTCCTCTTTATTTCTTAGGAAATTGAATCATAAAGACTATGGAAATCTGACATCTATATTTAGAAAGTTTCTATTTTTGAAAAGTTTCCTTTTCAATGTACTCTTAATTATGAATTATTTTAAAATTTTGAGTTATGTACTCTTGATTATGAATTCAATAATGTACTTCTTTATTTTCATAATAAATAAAGAGCTAGAAATATTCCTTTTGCTACTTGTAATGCCTTATTGAATTTAAAATTGATCAAATTGGGTGAAACACTCATGAAAGGTTCAATAAGAGTTAGAATAAAGGAATCGATATGCAAGTTGTGTACTTGTAAATGTAACATAGGACCCTACCCGCCCTGTAAACATTTATATGTTTCAATGCAATAACAAAATCTTATTTGTAACAAATAGTTTTGTTGGTTGGTTAATTGGTCCTATTTTATTAATGAAATGGGACAAGTTCGCTAAGAATAAAGTGGCGAATTCTAGTTGATTTTCTTGGAGGTTGGAGTGTTACAAGTACACAATGTGTTTTATGTGTCAATGTTGAGGAAGTGCTACCCCGATCCCTTGTACGTGATGGACTGGACACATGTTGAGTTGCAAGAGGATTGTACGTACGATGAGGCTCAGGTAGCTATCACTGATTGAGCATTGAAGAAATTGCACAAGATGAAGATACCAATGGTATGTGTACGTTGGTAGTTTTATGGTGTAGAGCAGGACACATAGGTTCAAGAGGACTACATGGCGAGTCACTTCTCTGAGATTGTGAGAGTTGCTCCCTGGTCTCTCATTGTCTTAGTAAACTTCAAGGACAAAATTTGTTCTAAGGAGGGAAGATTGTAACAACCCATATTTTTGGGACATTGAGTGGACGGGTTCGACAGGTAGTTTCATATATAAATTAATGAATTATGAATAAAAATACATGAGTTTATGACAATTGTATAAATTAATAAGTTTTTTAAGTAGAAATAAATAAAATAAGATAAAATAAAATAATACATTTATTGAGAGGATATAGTAGGAAAAAAATATAAATACCAAGTTAGTGAAATAAATAAATCATGTTAATAATAATAATAATAATAAATATTAATAATTGGGAGCTTGGTTAGGAAAAAATGATGATGAATGAAATGGAATTATGTGACATGAAATGACATAAGTAAATTGTTACACATATATACGTATGTATGTATTTATATAATGATATATAAAGAATAAAGGAGTTGATTGTTATTAGGAAAAGAAATTATCTCATTTAAAAATTAACTTTTTTATTAATATGGTGGGATAAATGGGTGATGTGGAAGATAAGAAGAAAAATGAGAGAAGTTATCTCATTTAAATTGGTTTTATTATTAATATGATGGGACCCACCCCTAAATAAAATCTATATAAAGGGGCTTCTCCTCCCATTATCTCAATTCTCACTTTCAACCATGGAAAAAGGAAAGAGGAACGAAAGAGGGAAGGAAAAGAGAAGAAGAAAAGAGAAAGAAAAAAAAAAGAAAAAAGGTAAAGAAAATCTACCTTCATTGTAAAGATCTGTCATTTTAGGTGAATAAATCTTACCTCTTTTCAATTTAAAATAGCTATAAAAGTTATGAATTCAAGTTTTTCTAGTATAATTTTCAATAGAAGTATTAGTCTATTGTGCAATCCAAAACTAAGATGTATTTTCACTAGGAGTAAAATTATATAATACATACATATATATATATCATTGTGTTTAGATCAACATGTAGAACATAGATATATAATTTGTGAGTACCCATGAAGGCCCTAAGAATTTCTATGGTAACTGAAAGTCCACACATAAGGGATATACCTATTAACGCTGAAATTTTAGTTGGCGGGTACCGAAATGTTCAGAATGAAATTTTAAATTCAATGACACTAAAATTAGGATTTTTGAAGGGCAATTGATATATTAAATTTGCATTTATGCAATTTGAGGATTAATGAATAAAAATGTATATAAAGTTATATAATATTAAATAATAGGAAAATGTTATTTAATGTTATATATATACAATGTTGTATAATATTATGAAATACTTATGGGAAAAAATGTGTAATATAGGAAATAATTAAATTTTTCTTATCTACTGTATTAACGAAATTCATGAAAAGGGTTGGTTATTATATCAACGGTGTAGATTTTTGATATTTTGGGTCAGTATTAAGGGCTTAATTGCACCAATTGACCATGTTGACTACATTAGCCATGTCGATCATATAGGTTAACGAGTGTTAGGCTTGATTAGAGTTGATTGTATTGACCAAATCCATAAATAGACCACAATCGACCGAGTCAATCCTTTGATTAATCCAGGGCCATAAAGTTAGATTTGAGTCAAGATTCATATAGATTACGCAGGATCAAAAGTTAGTAGGACGCTACCAGTTATAAGAGGAGCACCGAGAGCTAAGCATCCTTGTGAATAGTATTTTCGAATTTATCACTTAAACTCGTTATTCTATTCATTAATGAAATGTTATTACATATTGCAATGCATTTCCAATCTTTAAATGGATTTTTAAATGAAAATGTGCATCGAATCTCGAGGTCCGATGGTACGTGTTAAGGTATTGGATGTGGTTGAGCTTAGGACTAGATGGCACTATACCTAGAAGCACATTTAATGTGGGTTCTCAATTGGCCCACTTAATGAAGATCTGGGGTTGTCATACATGAGGTATGTAGTTGTGGATCCTTATGATGTTGTATGAGAATTCGCCTAACTATCTGGTAAGCCCGCTCGAGTGGATTTATTATTGCCTTGGAGGCTAGTGAGAGCCTCAACATGTGTTTTCATCATTAAAACCATTTTCAAAATGAAAGGTGCACGACTGCATTGTGGATTTTAAATTCATTAACTGTTGTATTCACTCACATAATGTTATTCGTTCATGCATACATAATATTAGTTTACAAAATTTCTATTTTAAGTTATAGGTTAGACTACATTACTCACTGAGTCGCTGTGTACAAATTGGCTCACTATTCTAACATTTCATGTTCTTCTACCATAGAGAAAGGGAAAAAGGTGGTTATAGCATAGAGCAACATTCTTGGGTTATTTTGGTAGGTTCTCTTTGCAATTCGTTATTTTTGAGAGTTAGTATGATTTATATGGGATAAGGAAACCATTGTAAATATTTTAACTTAGACACTTTTGTTATTACTACATTTAAGGGACTGTATATAATTAACTTTTGTTTGACTTAAATTTCTACTCGAGTTATTTGTTTAGCTACTTCTGCATTCTTTGATTATTCTGATGATGTTGTGTATGAGGTGTGAAAGAGGCTTAATAGTGATTTGGCAAGCTTGAAATACTCCAGAATTTTTTCTAATAATTTAAAATAAATAAAATAAGTTAAATGAATTAATTTCAAAAATTTTTGGGTGCAAATTGTGGGTTGAGACATAAAAAATAAAATATATTGGAGACGTAATAAAAAAAAAGGCAAATAAGACCTTAATTTGATAATTAAATGAAAATTACAATTTAGTAGAATTAATTATGAAATTTAAGGAGTTGCTTAAGAAATAAATAGAAATAAAGTATATATACACATATAGGTTAATATGTGTATGAATAAGGTGTGTATTAGCATAATAAATGTTAATACTACATATTATAGGAATATGTACATAGAAAAATTTATTGACTAAAAATGTAGTGTACATGTATTTATCAAAAATAAACAAAGCATTATATAAATATTAATTTATAATTACATGAGGTATTATCTGAAAATGAAATATGAATAAAATAAAAATATATGGAAATGAAAAATATAGATTATTTTATTATTGACATTAAAGATATTAAAGAAATAGAAAAGAAATATCTAATAAATATAATATTAATTAATTAGAAAGGGGACAATATTAGAAAATCATAAAATAAAATGATTTGTGCAATAAAACCAAGTTTTCATCAATTAAAAAGTGTCTAATTAGCAAAATTCGGATAATAGCAACCTTAGAAAGTGATTTTGGTATTAGAAACTGCATCCAACGACCAGAAACACATCATCCACATGATCTAACATCTCATGGTCACGATCAAAGCCCAAAATGACGCCCAGGAGCACCGGATCAGCATGATCCAACGGCCACGATCGATCCATCAGATCCAACGGCTCAAAAACCAAGCAGATTCGAAAATCGCAAAAATACAGAACTCGAGGACAATCTGATGGCCCAAAATTGAGACATCTCCAATCGATCGAGAACCAACGCTTTACTCGAGAATCATCAGACGATCGGGATTGAAGGCGCATTCGTTAATCGCGAACACATAGCGATCGAAGAAGATCGGACGGTCTAGGATAGTTTCGTTGATTTTGATCGCGAACCACACAGAGATCGATGTACATCCGACGGCCCAGAAAGACGAACTTCGATCCATCGCGAACTGCACATTGCGATCGATGCATATCTAACAACCGAGACATACGCATCTCGATCGATCGCGCAACAGACACCGCGCTCGAAGAAAATCTGACGGCTCATATGCAACCCGCCAGATAGAAGATTTGATGCAGCGATCGAGACCGATCCAACGGTCAGGATCGTTTGCTCCGAAAATAATAACCGAAAATCCAAATTAAATCAATAAAAATACTTCAAAAATGTGAAAGTTGGTTTCTAAAATCCCAAAAATTTCCAAAAAAAATCACTTGTTAATCTCTTGTGCTTGGGGGGCACGAAATTTTGAAGGATTCGCAAGTTTCTTACAATGAGAACACCACAAACTTGCCATTCTATACACTTTTGAAACCTATATAAACCCTCGTGCTCACACTTCAACTCATCCCAAGAAACAAGAGTTGAATTGTCATCTTGTTCTTTAAGCCCTCTTCTTGGCTCCCCTTCTCACTTTCTTTTCCCTCTTGTGTGTGAGAAGTTCATTAGGTTGGGAATTGGTTTTGGGTGAGTCTCTTGGTGTTTGAGCTTTGAAGAGCCATTGCTTCAACTTTGGGGAGAAAGCAACACAAGGTGGAAGTGATTTCTCTTACACCCCTTTTTCTTATTCAAAGTTCTAGCATGTTCATTGGTTGTTTGATTTTTTAAATCATGAATAATTTCAGTTTAAGCATGCTAAAATATTTTTCAGTTTTAGATTTGATTCATATTTGAATTTATGCATGCATATTAATCATGTCATGCCTA
>JAJIYU010011320.1:0-15367 GCA_030144865.1 Tinospora cordifolia
TTTGAGATATTTCTCTAAAACTAACTACCTGACTGGAAATTGAAATTGAAGAAAAAGATTTTGACAGAATGAGAATTTTAATAGCATTCTAATTCTCAACGGGCGACAACCCATAGTACATAACCGATTGACTTACCACCTTGTTAACTTACCACTCAGCTAAGTACTCATCAACATATGTAATAGACGCAAAACTAGAAAACAAAACGAAACAACAAAAAGAATTTTAAAAAATAAAAAATTGATCGTTTCAAGTATGAACTAGACAGAAAAATTCATTGGAGGCTATACCAAAAAAAATGGAAGCAAACAAGGCAGGATTTTAATGGAATACCTGCTTCTCCGTTGGATTCCAGATTGTAATCAGGCCCTCTTTATGTGATTGTTTTCTAGTAGAGTGTTTACTACTTAAACCAACCACCCTCATTCTTATAAAAGGAATAACTTGTCTCTCACAAAGGCCAGCATCTCCCAGGGCTTTTTCAATCTCTTTTTCAACGTCAGATCTCTTTAGTGCCTAGGTTTACACCAGCAAACAGTTCAACAAATTTCCTCCTATGCACCAGATTAGCTTAGAATCCAAAGTTTCTCAACCAACCTCTTGTTTTGCCTTATAGTTAGCAAAGGAACTTAGCTGCTCTGTGCTCATGTCTGCCATTAGTATTTCTGGCTCAGCTGCATTCTCAAGGATCTTAAATATTTTCGCACCATCTTCGCTTTCATCATCATTCTGTTCATTCTTACTATGGAAAGTAGAGACATCCCTTTGAAACTCAGATGTGACACTCTCTGCAATGGTCAAACGCCTGCAATTAGATGATGAATTAAGTGTTAGAAAAGCTAAAAGAGGAATTCTACTGCTACATTACATGTGATAAAAACTGAAACAATAAGACCTGCATCAAGTAATGACAGGATATAGTTATTAACATGGTAAAATTTCTGTGAATGCAACAAAAAAGACAGTAACTAGAAGTAATAAAGATGCATAACTGAGTGTAATAGATGTACTCTATATGGTGTAGCACAGAAGATAAAGAAGCAGAGAGAGGAGAAAACAGAATAAGAGTGAATCACATATTTTTAGCAATAGCCACACAAATCGCTTCAAAGCAGAAACCTTACCTCTGGTTGTACAATTGAAGCATTCTACTTTCCATCCTTTCTGATCTAACAACAGAACATCCATTTGTAAGCCTGAAAAAGAAAGGATAGCCATGAGTAGTAAACAAGAAGCCTATATTGCAAATCCATGAACCTCAGTAAGAATAAAAATTTATTAACCTCTCTTTATAAAGAATGGGATAAATTCGTATGACTCCCAGTAATGTCTTGGGGACCAAACCACCAGCACTTTTAATGCAACTAAAAGCTAATGGGGGTCCTGGGTACTTACCTAGAAACACAGATATGGCAAACCAATCAGACTACAGAGGTAAAGAAGAGAGAGAGAGAGAGAGAGAGAGAGAGAGAGAGAGAGAGAGAGATGAAGAGGGGTGAGGAGGAAACACAGAGAACACACGCACAAAAAACAAATGTTCAGTAACAAATGGAGAATGCTTACAGAATCCCAGGCGATCAGCCCAATGTGCTCTAAAGGTCCCGTTGATGTGCAACTGCAAGCAAGCAGTCTTAGTTGCCTGTAAACACAAAAAAGTAACTCAGAAAAAACTTCAAGGTTTCAAAATGGGACTGTGCAGAGATAACAAATGAACACCTTTGGATTTTGCATACTTTCAAAAGGAACACAGTTTTGGGAACAATTAGCAATCTTACCCTTTTCTGTTTCTTTAAAAAAAAAAAAAAAAGACACGCAAGATCTTATTAGAAAAAAGAATAATAAAACAAACAAAGAAAAGGGAATCTCCAACAAAACAAGACCGACTCGCTCCTACCCCACCCAAAGTTATAAAACATTGCCACACCCTCTAAGCCAATCCCACATGAAATACCCCAATGAGAGAATACAATTGCTAATCCAAAAAGACATAATGGACTAAGATTCTTCCCATATCTCCCTAGGAAGGATGACTTCGTCTTGGAAAAGCTTTGTGTTCCTCGCCTTCCACACAACCACACCACTACCAAACTAGCTAAAACCCAATGATCTCTCCACTTCTTCTCAACCCCCTCCCAAAAGGTGCAAAACACAACAAGGATGATCCTACGCAAAATCTTCTGAGATGGCAAGAAAATGAAGTCTCCACATCTCCCATACATAAGTAGCAATGTAGCACAAGGGCAATGAAGAAACAGATGATCCACAGACTCTCCACTCTTCATACAGAATAAACAGCACTACGGAGACAAAATGGGAACCTCTTCTAAACCATATCCCTAGTGTTTACTTTTCCCTTCATCACTTCCCAAGCCAAGAATTTAACCTTGGTCGGAACCGGAGCCTTCCAAATCGCCCTTAAAAAGGGGGAGGGTTGAGAAGATGAATCATCTAACTTAGAAGAGAAAAAGGATTTAGAGGAAAATACACCTAAACTATCCATAATCCAAATAATTTTGTCCTCCCTATCCTGCAAAAAGCAATCCCTAAGCATAGAACGAAGAGTAGCCTTTTCTTCCTCACATCTCATACCCCCGAGCGATCGCAAATGCAACTCCCATCATGTGGATGACTGGGAACTAGCTTCCTTGAAAAAAGCGATCGCACGATTGTGTCCAATGGAATATCTGTACAATCTAGGGAACAAGGCTGAAAAAGCCTCAGTCCCCCACCACACATCCTCCCAGAAGCATATACTTTCTCCTCTTCTTGCCCTCAGCTTGATAAAAGGATCATAAAAGTAATGAAGGGAGTGAATGAATTTCCAAGGACTTCTATATGTAGCATATCTTTGAACACCGGCATCTTGACCATTTATCTACATGCCATGTCTGCTTCTAATCACTCTTCCCCAAAGCTTCTACTTTTCATTCAGAAATCGCCACAACCATTTCCCCCTTAAGGCTCTATTTCATGCAATCACATTTCTAATCCCTAAGCCTCCTAAATCTTTCCTCTTCTGAACTTCGTGCCATTCCACCAAATGCATAGTGTGCCCTTCATCCACTCCTTCCCACAGAAACTCCCGCATCAATCTCTCAATCCAACTAGCATCTCTGTAGTAACCTTGAAAACTGACAAAAAGTAAGTAAGCAAAGCATCTAACACAAAATTAATTAGAGTGAGCCAACCTCTCTTGGACAAGAGCGCTCGTTTCCACCCCATCAGCCTTTTTGGTACCTTAGCCACCACTGGGTCCCAAAAACTTTGAATCCCAAGCTTTCCTCCTAATGGCATGCCTAAATACTTTAACAATCATTCCCCTTGATCACACCCTATCTTTTGAGCCACTCTTCTTATCCAATCTTCCAAAGTAGCTATCCCAACCACACTCGTCTTGGACATATTAATTTGCAATCCCAAAACACTACAAAAGCACTTCACTAATTTGAACATAAAATCTACAATTTCTCCTCCTTACGCAAATAGAATGGCATCATCAGCAAACTGTAGATGCGACACTTCCACCTTGTCCTTCCCCACCAAGAACCCCCACACATTGCCTATTTCCCTTCCCTTATCCAACATTCGACCTAGAACATATGCTACCATAGTGAAAACAAAAGGAGATAACGGATCTCCTTGTCTCAATCCTCTTTCTGCTTGAGTTTTTTCCCTAGGCCTTCCATTGATGAAAATAGAGTACGAAACCATCCTCAAACATCCTTGGATCCACCCCTTCCATTTTTTTCCAAACCCTTTTCTTTGAAGAACGCAATCTAGGAAGTTCCAATCGACCATCAAAATCAACATTCACAATAACTCTCTTCTCATTCCAGGCTCTATAATCTTCCACTACCTCATTCGCTACTAACACAGCATCCGTTATTTGTCTTCCTTTGACGAAAGTGAACTGATTCTCCAAGATTGTGCTCTCCATTATCCCTTTGATCCTATTCACCAAACCTTGGCAATAATTTCATACAGACTCGTAGTGAGGCTAATAGGTTTACAATCTTTCACTAACCTCAAGGCATTCTTCTTTAGAATCAAACAAATATACATCTCATTTTTGCACATGTTTACTACTCCGATTTGATGAAACTCCTCCAAAACTGCCATAATGTCCGCTTTTACCACATCCTAGCACCTCTGATAGAAAACCATAGAAAACTCGTTCGGCCAGGGACCTTAGAGCCTTCACACTCGAACAAGGCCGATCAGACCTCCTCCTCAGAAAAAGGTTCTTCTAGGCTTCTACCTTCCTTCGTACCAATAGGATGCCAATGAATCTCGTCAATTCCCCATACCTAGTTTTGCTTCTTTCCAAAAACCTCATAAAATTGTTCTAGAATAGTGTTCTCTATTTGGTCATCGTCTTCAATCACTTTGCCCTTGTCTCCCTCTAACTTGGCAATTGAGTTGGCAACTTTCCTACCACTCAAGATTCAATGAAAAAACTTGGAATTCACATCCTCTTCCTTCAGCCACCTAACCCTAGATTTAAGTCATTCTCCCCTTTCCAACTCGTTGTTTAGAGTCCATAATTCTCCTTTCTTCTCCTGTCTTTCCCCCCTCTTCTCCTCATCCCACTGACTACCTCCTTCAAGCCCATCAAGGATCCCTATACTGTTCTCTGTTTCTATTTCAAACTGGACATAAATAATAGCAGAAATGTAGAGAAAAAGGTAAGCCTACTCTCCATATTTTCAGAGACATTAAGGAAGTAAACTCTCAGTTGACTTCCTACAAGTAATAATCTTATTATCATTCCTTGCTTCAAATAGAACCTCCAACTGCATTATGCTCTAACTGCTCTTAATATTATCTCATCTTAGCTCACTCTGGAAATAATTAGATTACACTGTTGAATCATTAACTCATCTTTGTTGTAGTCTTTGTTGGTCAATACAACAATGCAACAGGTGCTGGTCAAGCAATTCTTTGGATGCGTTCGTCTCTTTGGAAAGTAGCGGATCCTACACACATGGTTTTTGATAGAGGCAACTGGACCACCCAGAAAAACTTGCAACAGGAGTGCTGAAATCTGGGCCTTGGACAGACTCTAGATGTAAAGTATTTGAGGTCTTCTAAGGTTTTCCTTTCTTATTGCTTGATTTTCAGTAATTGGTTATTGGTCATTGGTAATTGTTCTCAGTTGTCCACTTCTTTTTTTTTTCTTGTTGCTTTTAAAAAAGTAGTGGTTAATTGGACAGAAAACGAACATTATGAGCTCAATAAGAAAAGCAATTTGCCAAAAGCCAAACCTCGAGGGGTGAAAGGGGACCATCCCAGCCGCATAAACTTGCCCTCCAAATCTTCAAAAGACAAATTCATTTGCTGTAAGTGAAAAGCAAACCCTGATTTGAAGCACATTGATGTAGTAAGACAATGAAACAATTAACTGATAAGTACCCGAATTTTCTGGCCTACAAAGAGCTTTCCAGCTTTCAGTTGCTTTGACAGCGGTACATCCAAAAGAGCATCTAATGAGTACCTGTTTATTTTGAGGCATTATAAACTTTAAGAATTCACAACATGTCGTGTTTAGCACAAGAAGTGCAACATGCATACCACCCATCAGTTAGCTCTATCTTAGCCACGTTATTTTCATTGGGACTAGACCCACTAGATTGAGTTGGATCTTCATATGGAGGCATAGACTGCTTTAGCTGAAGCACTTCATTAGGGTTAAAACGAAAGGCTGATACACAAAGTATCATCATTGAAGCAGCTGATGCATCCCCTTCAGTGATTTTTTTAAGTGCAGACCTGTGACAATGGTTGATTTCCCTCTCATACCTAACATTCAAATGCATCATAAACCACTCTTATTCTCCTCCAAAATACAATAATAGATAAACAAATGAAGTCTTGTTGATGGCAAAGGACCCCAATGTAAAATCATAACATATAAACGTACCTGTATTTTAATTCCTCAAGGACATTACCCACGGTCAAAAATTTCCCAAATGTTTTGGCATGATAGCCTCTTTCATAGCATGCAAGCTTCCAAACTATCCACTTGTAGTGATTTGCAACCCACCTAAAGAATATAGCTGAAAATCAATCAAGTGGGCTTACCAACACTTGCGGGAAATTCACAAAACAATCCCCAAAAGTTTCTCAAAAATACCTATGTTAGTTAATGATATCAATAATTTTTGTCAAACTTGTCAATATTTTCTGTCATTTTCATCTAGAATTATAAATCTAGCGTAAGTCTATGAGAAATATTCACAATCAACAAATTTATCAATAGACAACAGCAATAGATCTACCTCTAGTCTAAGGTAACTAGTATCTACATTTTATTCCATGCATGTCCGAAATAGAATAGAATATCATGCAACATGGACAAGGGATAGAAATATTTACTCTTTAGAAATATTGAACATGGAGGCTCCAGATTGAGTAAGCATGTCAAGAAAAGCTTCAGGTCCAATCGTGCCGAAGCAACTGTCATGGAATGAAAACAGTGCTGCACTGTCTGCACTCATGTATTTCACATCATCTGATATATGTTCCACCTAGAGTCATGTGGCTATGGTAAGGAAACAATCAGTAAGCCAAACGAAGCATAAGCTACCAATCAAACAAAAGATGCAGCACCAAGGATCTATATACCAGATTTCGGTGACAAGGAGGAACTCCAAAATACTCTTTGATAGTCATTCGTCCTACTTGAAATGGATAATGAGCCAAATGTGTTATTTTTTTATCAGATTTTTCTGCTGGTGCAAAAGTGGACAAACCTAAGGAAACAAATAATTCCATGAGAAAGAACACGTATGAATCAGAAACAAAGATGAATATGTCCCAGGATTACCAGTGGACGGTGAATAGATGCTGTTCTTCAGAAGATTGGAGAACCTGAAGGATGAACTGCATATCAGAAATAGACCGTGCATATTACCGTAAGATACAGATAGGTGAATTGAAACAAACCTGGAACTGCGAGGCCTTTTGAAAGGAGAGATGGAGCTTCTCCGTCGAAGTCTCCTCTTATCAGTCATACTTTGTCCGTGACTGGCACGTTTTGTTCCAATGTTGTTAGAGATATCAATCAGTGGCCCACCTGGTGAGCTTCCAGTAGTATCTCTAAAGCTAATATCCTTGGACAGAGAATTTTCAACATCCACACAAGGCCCAGAGACCCCATTGCTTGTCATACAAGAAATATTAGCATCTGACACGTCTAATCGGTCATAAACACAGCCATTTGGATCAAGTTTCTCAAAATTGTTTCCAGCTAAACCAAACCCTTCTGGGGTTACAGATTCATATGCTCCCTTGAGAAATGGTCCCTTTGGTGGAAGGGAACTTTTGGAAGTACATCTGCTCTTCTCAAGATCTTGGTACAAGCATGAAGTAGAAAGATCATTCTCTTTGTTAATTGAAGAAGACTCGGAGACCATATTTTCACCAAAAACTGAGAATAGTGGACCGTCAGTAAGTCCTTCATTTGGCACCGCCCCACAATCAGAATCACCAAGAAGGCTTCTTGCCCGTTGCAAAGCATCACTGGAAACAGATATTGACCTTCCACCCGCAGTTTGGAACTTTAATGATGGTGGGTTGCTACATGATCTAAACATTTCCAAATCCTGCAGGTCTGAGAGTTTCTTTTCCACATCAAATTTTGACGCATACCTATTAATGTGGCCCTCAACATGTTTCCTTGGAACTGATGCAGAAACTGGAGCCACATTACCATCTGCAACAGATGTCCTCTCCAAATGTGATGAACTCTCCCAACAACAAAAATCATCATCAGTAAGCTGAACATGATTCTCCCCTAAACCCAATAACTTCTTGGCTCTGACAAGCCCTTCTGAAGATATATTTACCATTTTCCCAGAACCCGTCTGGAAAAGAGAGTTAGAGATATTGCATCCAAAATCAGCTCCAGGAACTTGACCTACAATGCAACTTGAGGTATAGCTTCACGTATTATAACAATAAAAGCATTTCAAATCCCAGACCTAATGCATCCTATTCAGAGTTTACAGCCAAGGACGAATAAGCAACAAGATATAATGTAATTGCAGATGCCACACTTGAATAACATACAACGGTTTTCCTCTTGAAGTCACTATTTCAACCAGAAACCAGCAGCAGCATCATCGTGCTTGAATTTTGAGAAAACAGGCATCACAAGTTCATATTTCTCGCTCATTTACTATTCCAATGGATTTGGGTAGCATAGATTTTATTTATCAATCATTCAAAGAATTGTGTGAATTCCATCAAAATTCTGATCATTACCTTAGGAACCACATAAAATTTACCGTTTTTTCTTATTGAAGTACAACAATAACTAGAATAAAGATTTAGTGATTACCAACATCTCTGAGTGGATTTCGATAACTAAAAACCCGATTAGCAAGAAATTAATTACCTCCACCAATGTCATCGTTCTCTCCAAGAACAGATAAAGCCTTGTTAATTGAAGATTGCTTGATCAAAACCGATTTCCCCAACCCCGTTCGGAACATCGGCAGCCGCGAGGTCTTGCCATTGCTGTTGTTAACGCTGCGAAAGAGCTTCGCAGACTCTTCAAGAGAAATAGAATTAGGGAAACACAAACAGACGCACACACCAGGCATACAAAGAGAGAGAGAGAGAGAGAGAGAGAGGGTTTGATTTGCCTTTACCTTGGAACAAGAGATCTTCCATTGAAGGAAAATGAGAAGGATAAGGATGATAATTTGGTTGGTCGTGTGATTCTTCCGAAGAATGACTTGTCGGATGTTCTTGATCGGAGATCTTCCACCGGAAACTGTTCCCGGAGTCGGAAAATATTTGCCACGTCTGCATCTTAGGGTATGCTCAATTGCAGAGGCGTGATTCTTGTGAGCGTGCGTAGCTTCCTTTAGCTCCCTCCCTCCCTCCCTCTCTCTCTCTCTCTCTCTCTCTCTCTCTCTCTCTTTTCTTTTTTCTGGGCGGTGCAATGGCGGGAAGTTCGAAAATGCAGAAGCCTCCTACTTCCCGCCGGTCGCGCTGGTAAGGTTTGAGCCGTGTAAGACTTGGGACCCACGTACGAAGAAACCAATAATATATTGACGAAGTATTAAAAAAATAAAACAAATATGGCTCTTTCGATATATAAGTATAAAAATATTTTTTATAGTCTGTTATATTTCACCACTTCAACTTTTTTATGTTAAGATTTAAGAGATCATCGCGAGGTTTCGTCTTTGGTTTGTAAATTGACAGTCCTATTTCTTATTTTAAATAATAGATTAAAATTTGAATACATTACTAGCTTTACAGCCTCTTTCATACTTCTTTACATCAACTTTTGTATAAAAGGCTTGCTCCGCGGGTGCCACAGTTGATTTATTCATGTGTGCTTCATGTCATTCAAGAGAACCCATCAACTCAACTTAGGAGTAGCCAAATAAATCTTGGATTCTTCGATAGCTCCTACAACATGATCAAATGTTGGTGGTAAACTCCTTAAAACCTTCTTGACAATCTTTTGCTTTGACAAATTTCACCAAAGGATCGGATTTGATTCACAAGAGCATAAAGTCTTACTATGTAATCTTGTATTGAATTCAAAGGCTTGCTCCGCAGCTTCACTATAACAAGTTTGCTTGACCCTTGACAAAGCTTCTATGGCAAATCCCATGCCTCCTTTGAAGTGATAACTCATGGGAATACAACATCTTCCATACTTTGCAAAATAAGAATAAAGCCTTAGCATCTCTCTCTCTCTCTCTCCTTATAAAGCCTTAGCATCTCTCTCTCTCTCTCTCTCTCTCTCTCTCTCTCTCTCTCTCTCTCTCTCTCTCTCTCTCTCTCTCCCTATTCTTTTGGGTTGATGTCAATCGTAGAGCTTGTTCTTGATTTGCAAGTTCTTCAAATTCATTTTCCACTAAATCCCACAAATTTTGAGACCGGCCTAAACAAGGCTTGCATTTTCACATACCAAAATTGATAATTGGTACAATTGAAAACAGGAACATTTTGAGCATTGGAGGTGTTATTGTTAGCTGCCATTCAATCAGCACCTTTATAACACTATCTCTTTATGAACTCTTTACTTGGCTCTCATACCAAGTATTAAAAAAGAAGGCACCATGTTTTTTTTTTTTGTGACTATATCTTATAGATATTATAATATCTATAAGATATTATATAATACTAAGATATTATAAGGATTATATTGTACCTAGAATATATTATATGGTATCTAAAATATATTATACGATATCTTTATTTTTTTTCCTTTTTTGCTCTACTATACAGCTATAAATAGCCCACTGTAGCATGTAAATTCTCATTTTGAATTGAAGTAATACAATTCACATCATGGTATCAGAGCTCAAGGTCTAGTTTGAGTTTTTTTTTTCTTAGCTTCGTGCTTAGACTACTCTTAGGCAATTGTTGTGCTAATTGTTGCACACCGCAACCGCTATTTCTATTGTACAATTCAAAATCATCTTGTACACCGATCAGAATCGCCCCTGATCTTGGTCGATCGCCTTTGTTGCTGCCCGTCGTGATCTCCTTGTGTTTGTGCACCGTGATCCCTTTGTCGTTATTGTTGGTCGATCGCCGATGCTGAGATCATCGCCGTCGTGATCATCGATACTGTTGTGTTCCCCGTCTTGCTGCTTACCTGTGTCATTTGCCATCTCTGCTGCTAGCTGCCAAGATCACCGCTGATTTCATGTGCTGCTAGCTGCCAAGATCACCACTGGTCTCATGTGCTCACCATCGTGATCGTGCTGGTGTTGTTCATTTGCTGCCTCTGCTCGTGACCGTGACCGTGATCTCCTTGTTCTTAGTCATTTGGTGTTGTTCATTTGTTGCACATAGCTCTAGATCTGCTGCACATTCTATTTGCCACCGGAAAGCAGTTTCTACAATTGTTTTTCCATTTTTTTGCTCTTCGTCACGGGATCACCATTGCTGCTCCCTCTGATTACCCTTGCATCTATTGTTGCTTGTTGTTGATGCTGCTGCTGCTACTGCCCGATTACCCTGCCTAATCGACTTGTTGCTGCTGTTCTCTATCCGATCGACCTGTTGCTGCTCTATCCGATCACTCTACTGCTTCTGTTCCTTCTGATCCCCCTTGCATCTGCTGCTGCTTGTTGTTGCTGTCGTTGCTACTGTTGCCCGATCACTCTTGACAGATCTACTTGCTATTGTTCTTGCTGCTTGCTTGCTATTATTGTTGCTGCCTACTGATTCGCCCTTGCTCATTTTTGGCTTAATATTAGCTAGGATTCCTTCAGTGGGCGATTATCCAACATAGTTCATATAAAAAAAAGGTAGTCGCTAGAGCAGTAACTGTTTTTAGAAAACGTGCTCACCTGACCTTTTTACTGATCGAGCTACTTGTGTTTCCTTATATATATATATATATAATGGATTCATGCAACAATATTATTCGTCTTATTGATACTATTTTAGATGGGACAAATTATAACATTTGGGCACAACAAATGTCAATTTTTCTCATAGGTCGTCGAATGTGGCGTTATGTCACAGGAGAAAAGTCAGAACCTTTACAAGGTACTACTGAGACTGACGCTGGGTTTGAAGAACAGCACGAAGTTTGGGCAAATACTCACTGTAAGATTCTATCCTGGTTAATTAATACCTCCATGCCATCTATTCAGATTCTTTTGCCAAAATTTCATAATGTTCAACTTGCATGGAGTTTTTTGGCCAACAGATATAATTGCTCAAGCGATTTAGCTATTCAATATCAGTTGGAATCTTGCTTACAACACTTACGACAAGCACCAAGTATGTCAATCTTAGATTATCGCTCTCAAATAAGTGTTTTATGGGATCAATTATCTCAAGTTGATCTAAATATCACGCATACCGCTTCTGCTAAAGCTTTTCAATCATATCAGGATCGTCGTCATTTCATTCAATTTATGATGGGTATACAAGATGATTTTGAACATGCACGTGTTTCTCTTCTTCATCAAACTCCTCTTCCGACACTTGAGACTGCACTTACCGAATTAATCTCCGAAGAAACACGTCATGCTACCAAAATTAGCATAACATCTGACTAGGTCTTGGTAACCTTTACTCCTTCCCTAGTTCCTGAACAATAGATTTCTACTGCTGTTTCAAAAGTACCAGGGAAAGGTAAGCACAAATTCACTGGGCAATGTTACAAGTGTGGCTATTTTGGACATCGTGGTTCTGACTGTCGACGATCAAAAAATGATCCGACTAAAAATACTTCAAGTCGCACTGCTGCTTCTACTGTCTCTGCTGCACCAAACACAACTGAAGCACTCACCTTGTCTCTTACTACAGCTGATCTTGAGGTACTCGTGTAACAGGTTCTATCCAAAACACCCACTGCTCTTTCTGTGAAATCAGGTAATCCATCACCTTGGTTTATTGACTCTGCTTGTTGCAATCACATGACCTCCGATATTTCATTAGTATCACATAATAATAATACTCCACCCATTTCTGCTATCTACACTGCTAATGGATCAAGTATGACTGTTAGTCATACTGGTACTATCTCCACACCTAATCTTTCTCTTCCTAACACACTTGTTGTTCCAAAATTGTCACTTAACCTACTTTCGGTTGGTCAACTTATCGAAAATGGTTGCATTGTAACTTTTTCTAATAAAGGATGTGACATGAAGGATCAAAAGACGGGGCGACTGATTGGGACCTAGCATAAATTTGGTCGTCTTTTTGAGCTTACTTCTCTACATGTACCTTCCTTTGCTCCTTTTATTATTGCATCAGTTTCCACCTTGTGTTTATGGCATTCACGCCTTGGTCATGCATCTTTGTCTTGAATTAAAACTTTAGCTTCTACTAATTGTTTAGGTCAAGTCAATTTTGAAAATTTTAATTGCATTCATTGTCAACTGAGCAAACAAAGCGCCTTACCCTTCAGTAAAAGTGAATCTGTTTCATCAGCCCCTTTTGATATCATCCATTCTGATATCTGGGGTCCTACTCTCATACCTACCAAAGGTGGATCTCGATACTTTGTAATCTTTATTGATGATTTTTCAAGATATACGTGGTTATATCTCTTAAAAGATCGTTCAGAATTGCTTGTTGTTTTTTGTTCATTTCAAAAAATGATTCACACTCAATTTGGGAAAAAGATCAAAATTTTTTCATGGTGATAACGCCTCAAAATACACATCTACTGCCTTTCTTGAAATTCTACAGAGTTGTGGGACTTTATACCATTGATCGTGTCCATATACCTCTCAGCAGAATAGTCGTGCTAAACGAAAACATCGACACATTTTGGATACTATTCGATCTCTTTTCCTTTCCTCTCAACTATTCGAACATTTTTGGGGAGAAGCTGCACTCACTGCCATCTACACTATTAATCGTATTCCATCCTCCACTATAGCTGGCCAAACTCCATATGTAATCCTATATGGAAAAACATCTGATTATTCTGTATTAAAAACATTCGGTTGTGCATGTTTTGTCTTACTACCACCACATGAACGTTCCAAGTTGGAACCTTGTTCCCGACTCTGTTGTTTTCTCGGTTATGGCATTGAACATAAGGGCTACTGTTGTTATGATCTCATTGCAAAAATACTACGTATATCTCGCCATGTGCAATTCTGGGAACATCGACCGTTTATGTATTTTTTCAAATCATCCCCATCACCTCGTTCCCCTTTCCTGTTCATTGATTCCTCTCCCGACATATTTTTTAACTCTAATGTAGGTGAAGTAAGCTCAGCAACCTCCAACTTATCTAACAGAACTAATTTGCCTGCAACGTCGGCCGATCCAATCAACACGTCACCTGAGTCTCTTCCTACACCTGAACTACGACGTTCTAGTCGGGTACGAACTCTTCCATCCCATCTTTAAGATTATCACTATTTTTTTGCCCTAGCCATTTTGTACGAACCAAACACCTATCGCGAGGCCAAATCTAACTTGTTATGGCAACAAGCTATGGCCGAAGAACTCCAGGCTATGGAAACAACTCATACTTAGGATTTAACTGACTTGCCTAGAGGTAAAACTATAGTATGAGGTAAATGGGTGTTCAAGATTGAAACTCGTGCCGACGGATCCATAGAACGCTATAAAGCACAACTTGTTGCTCGAGGTTTTACACAAGAATATGGTATTGATTATGAGGAAACTTTTGCTCTAGTTGCTCGTCTCACGACTTTTCGCTCTTTACTTGCGATTTCTGTCGTTCGCAAGTGGAAGATGCTCCAAATTGATGTCAAAAATGCATTTCTTAATGGAGACTTACTTGAGGAAGTTTACTTAAAACCTCCTCAAGGCTTTAACCACCACTAGGAAAAGTTTGTCATCTTCGTAAAGCCATATATGGTATCAAACAGTCTCCTAGAGCTTGGTTTGCTAAGTTTAGCTCTGTACTCTCTCAACAGGGATTTACACCTAGCTCTTATGACTCTGCTTTGTTTCTATGATGCACAGAGGTTGGCCTTATTATTCTCCTACTTTATGTTGATGACATTGTCATTTCAGGAGATGATGTTTCAAGAATTTATGACTTGCAAACATTTCTTGGCCAGACTTTTGAAATAAAAGATTTGGGCACACTAAGCTACTTCTTAGGCCTTGAAGTTACATCAAGCTCTAATGGATATTATCTTACTCAAGCTAAGTATGCCTCTGATCTCTTATCTTGTGTCGGCTTGACTGACAGTAAAATTGTTGACAATCCCTTAGAAACAAATGTCAAGTTACTGCCCAATGATGGTATGCCTCTACCAGATGCAATATTGTATAGACAATTAGTTGGCAGTCTTATCTACCTTACTATTATTCGGCTTGATCTATCTTATGTTGTTCAGCTCGAGAGTCAGTTTATACATGCTCGAAGATCTTCTCATTATGCAACAGTCTTACGAATACTTCAATACGTAAAGGGTACCATGTTCTATAGTCTTCATTTCTCTACTCACTCCTCATTAGATCTTCATGCCTTTTCAGATGCTGATTGGGCCGGTGATCCTACTGATCGTCGATCTGTTACCAAATTTTGTTTTCTTCTCGGATCCTCCTTAATCTCTTGGAAGAGCAAGAAACAAACATTTGTTTCATGCTCTAGTACAAAAGTTGAATATCGCGCTCTAGCAGATACCACTTCTGAATTGTTATGGATTCGATGGCTGCTACAAAACATGAGAATTTCCTTTTCTGTGAGTTCCACTCTTCACTGTGATAACGTGAACGTCATACAAATTGCTCATAATGATGTGTTCCACGAACGAACAAAACACATTGAGATTGATTGTCATTTCACTCGTCAACACATCAAACAAAATATACTTTGATTAACTCATGTCGCATTCGCTAATCAACTTGCTGACATTTTTACTGAAGCACACCCAC
>JAJIYU010011321.1:0-15434 GCA_030144865.1 Tinospora cordifolia
TTTAAAATTTTAAAAATGTAATAAAATTGATAAAATTTATTTATTTAATATTAACTTTATTAAATAAATTTAAAATTAAATAAATTTTAATTGAAAAATAAAACAAAAAATCAAAAATTAAATAAAAACTTAAAAAAAAATAAAAAAAATTGTTGAGGCATGCCGCCCATTCAATGGGCGGCATGCCTTAAAAAAACAAAAAAAAAATTAAAATTGAGAAGCAGCCAGCTGGGCGCTGACATGGCGCCCAGCTGGCAACGAGTTGCCTAAAAAAGGAAATACAATTTTTTGAAGCCTAAAATGGGATATAAAAAGATTATCAAGCCCAAAATGTTCCTTTTTCCCTTTTTCCGCTTACAATTGCTACCCAAAAAATATTGTAGTCACAAGTTTAATTAATTATACTATGTATAATTATTTAAATAAATAAATTTAATTCCTTTAAAATATATTATTTAATAATTATAAATAATATCATCACATAAAAAAGAAGAAAAAAAACTCGACTTGGATGGGTGGAACATGGAGAAAGTTATCGAAGAATCAAATCATATCAAATACGATTTTCTTGAACACTTTTTGACAAGTTTTCTGACATTTTCCTTTTAAATTTCAATGTAGAAAAACTATACTATATGAAAGCTAGGGCGTCGAAGCTTTTACAATAAGAGGGGCTAAAATCACCCTAATAGTGAATTTGATCATTCTTACAACTGAGTTCACCTCACCCATTTTAAAAAATTGATGTATTCAAAACCATAAACAACCTTTATTTAAACTTAACTAACCCCAACTAACCTCTTTAATATTTCTAACCCACCACCAACGATTTCTTCTCCACTGCGCACCGTCACCATTCACCCCCAACGACGTTGTCGTCATGAAACCCACCCATGAAAGTCTTAACCACCTATTTTTTTCACCAGAAATCCATTACGAGGGCCACTAAGAGTCTATTTGCAGTTGTTGTGACACCAAAATTGTGTCACTGTCGGATTTCAAGCCCTCATCGGACTTCAACATATCCTAAAAAATGAAATGTAGATATGGTAAACTTTGTAGTTTTTTTTTTCGTTTTAAAGTAATTTTATTGTAATTTAAATAATGTAAGCTTCAATTTCATACACGATTTGCAAGAAATGAACCTCCCATTGTGAAGATATAGTCTCGGCCCTGTGATGTCGGGACTCTATGGAGAGTCTCGACCAAGTGGGCCGAGACTCCTCATAGAATCTCTTAACCACTTTGGGCTAAGACCTTTGAAGTGGCTAGGCCCAACTAGGCCGAGACTCTGCTATGGGTCTCGACCCACAGTGGCTGAAACCCATAAATGACAACTTTTCATTTTATTTTTATTTATATGTTTATTTGCATTTGAATATTATAATAAATGAATGATTAGTTGTATTTTATGTAGAAATGACATCAACAAAGAAAATGGTTGCAAGAAATAGATTGAGCAATTAGTCAGAAAGTGCGTCTTCTTCGAGGCCTCCATTGACAGCATCACGGAGGTATGTTATAGTGGAGACAAAATCTAATCTTTCATTAGTCAGTGAAAGCTCATTTCATTATTCACAAAAGGAAGAAGAAGCCGAAGAACATGAAGCGACCGATGTTCTTGAAGAGCATGAAGAAGATGAAGACGCTCTTGGACCTTTTCCTAGTGGTTCGTCTATTTTGTCAATTCCTAAGAGTTTAAAGCACCATGTTGCTATAGCAGTATGGATGAACGAGGTTAATTTTTATCCTTATTATAATGAAAGATTTTTTTCTCTTTACTATTAATTATTAATAATCTATTTGTTTAAAAAAAATTGTTGTAAGTGCAGTATCAAGGTCCACTAAAGTGTATCAACCACAAGAATGTGATCAAGGCTTGGGACCTTCAATGTCACCCAAAACATGCTCGCCTTCAAGAGTTCATCAATAGATCCAGATTGAGCCCATTGATCACATGTTTCTATAGCTATGTTAATAGGACGCTTATATCAACATTCATTAAGAAGTGGCATCTAGAAACGAACACATTTTACCTCCCATTTGGTGAAATGTAGATTACACTTGACGATGTCAGCATTCTTCATTGTATTCCTGTGATGGGCAAATAGGTTTTAATAAAATTGATCAAGTTTGATGGTGTCATGCAGTTGGTGTGCGATTGCCTTAGTGTTTCTAAAGAAGAAGTCATTGCAGTTGGTGTGCAGTTGGTGTGTGATTGCCTTGGGCATTCGAGCTCACTCGCATTTTATTTTTCAGGTACACATGGACAAAGAGTTCAGTAACCTACGTAAGAAGATTCGCACTTTGATTGGACACCTCATGGGGAGGTCATCCGGGATAGGTGGCTTTCGAGGTTGTATTTTGTCTATTTTTACTGAAGCAAATTTCATGTATTTATTTTGGTTTTAAATTCAGTTGATTAGGTTATTGAATAATATTATATGTTTAACATTTTCTGCTTTAATAAAAGTTTTAAAGTGATTCCGCTACGTGATTTATGATTTGAAATCTTTGATTTAAGTTTGTCTTATTTAACCATGAAAATCTGGTGAATGTATTGAGAAATTATTTTGATCTTCTGTTTTGTAAAAATGTACTTTGAGATAATTTCCCGAAAAACTACTACCTGACTGGAAATTAAAAAGTAAAGAAAAAGATTTTGACATAAGAAAAAAATTTAAGTAGCATCTCGATTTTCAACGAACGACAATTCACACGTGAGGTAACACGTGACAGGAGGTTCGATTGAAAATTGAGGTGTTACAGATCCACTCAATCACGACCTGTTAGTTGCATAACATACTAACTATATTATATATATTTTGCATATGTTTTTTCATTAGTTCAGTAGAAAATAGGACACATTTACTAATAATTAGGTACATGATAATTTGTTTAAGCATTGCATGCATTTACGTATATTAGAGAATTTCAATATGGTGTTTATATGTTTATATTTGTAATTTAATGCTCGAAAAAGGTTTTTAGTTGCTTGTACAAGTGTACATTAAGCAAAAATGGACATACAAACGAAAAAAGGTATGGAAATAACTTAAAATTGTAGAAATCAGGCATTACTGTGGTAGTGCGATTGATAGAGAAAAGATGAACAAAAAGAGGCAGTCGGACGCTACTGCGGTAATGTCTTGCACTAATGTGGTAGTGCGCCAGGAATTGGCCAAAGAGTGTGAAAAGTTGAATTTTTGGAGCCAAGCGATGCTACCGCAATCCATGACTGTGATAGTGCAATTAATTTATGTTTTTAGGGCTATTTTAAGTTGTGTTTTGGGGTTTCTAAGTGGGATATATAAATAGGAACATGTATTAGGGTTTTTCATTATTCGTTTCTTGATTATTGACTGCCAGTAGTGAAGAGAGAGAACAAAGAATAGAGAAGAAGACGAAGAACAAGATCAAGATTCAAGTATGATTTTCTCTTTGTTTAATTCTTTGATTTGTAATCTCTACAACATGTCTGGCTAAGTTATTTTAATTTTTAGGATGTGATTTCGATTATAGGAAGCCTTGATTCTAATTTTGATTTATCTATTTTGATGTTATGTTTTCTATTTTGTGTTCTTACTGCTTTTTATCTACTGGCCATAGATTAAATGATTTCAAACTGTTGAATTAACTGGGGAAAGAGGTTTAATGGTTGGATAATCAAAGCACAGACCTAGAACAATCAATAGTCCACAAGGTTGTTGATTCTTTAGGAACTTGCACAAGAATTAGGATTTTAATGCATTAGTCTGTTGACTATACGCCTCGGGAGGGGGTATTAGACAATTTGACTAATAAGTATTAAGGCGCATCAAAAGAGGGTTTTAGTGAAAGTGTCATAACTTACATAATAATTAATTAGATGAATTGAAATAGGAATTAGGGGAAATACACGAGATTTCACAATCCTAGATACCTAATTGATATAGTTTTCAATCAAATACTAGTTTGCTTTCAATGAAATACTAGTTTGTTTTCAATCAAATACTAGTTTGTTTTCAATTTGATTTTAGTTTAATTGAAGTTATCAACATTCAAACTCAGTTTTTAGCCTTAATAAAATTAATACTGATATTAGATTGAGATTTAGAATTGTTAGCCATACACTGTTCCTTGAGAATGACATCTGATTTCTTACCGTGAATTATTATTACGATCTTGTACACTTGCAGTGATCCCAATAAGTTTTTGGTGCCATTGTTGGGCAATGGTGTCTAATAATCTTAGAACCAATTGAAATTCATTAAATCTTAATTAAGGTAATTTATTTTTTATCTTATTTTATTATTATTTTTAATTAGATACACTTGGTTTTTTTCTTCGCTTGTGGTGTTTCAGGTTTGTGGTTGAGTAGAAATTCACTTGGATTGAACGACCCAAACTTGTTCAAAACACTAAGGAAAATTCAGTTGGAAGTGAGAAGCCATATGTTTAATATGGCGAAAAGTAACATATTTGTGATTGGCAATGATGGTGAGGCACCACTTTGAGAATTTTTCAAGCTTGTACTTAACAATAATTACTTCAAGATTGCCAGAATGCCCATCAATGCCAACAATTTTGAATTGAAGCCTTCCTTCATTATTATGGTGCAACAACTATAGTTTGGGGGTTTGGCTACTGAAGATCTAATGGGACACATGAATTCTTTTATGGAGATCTGTCATACAGTTAAAATGAATTGTGTGACTGAAGATCAACTGAAGCTAAGGCTTTTCCCTTTCTCTTTGAGGGATAAAACAAGGACATGGTTGCAAACTGTCCTACCAGGTACCATCACCACTTGGGAAGAGATGGGACAAAAATTTCTACAAAAATATTTTACTCCAGCAAAGGTTCATCAACTTAGGGGTGAAATCAACTCGTTTAAGCAGTCTAATTTTGAGTTTTCCTATGAAGCTTGGGAGATTTTCAAAGATTTATTGAGAAGATGCCCTCAGCATGGTTATCTTCTGTGGCTCCAAATTCAGATGTTCTATGGTGGTTTATCACCACCTATTAGAGCTTTGGTTGATTCAATAGTAGGAGGTTCTTTGATGGAAAAGTCTACTACTAAGGCCACTTAACTCATAGAAGATATGGCAGCCAATACTTATGGCTATGGTATAAAAAAAGGCTTAGTGAAGAGGGTTGGACTACTTGAAGTTGATGAAATCAAAGTTCTACAGGCTCAAATTGCTTCTGTAACTCACAAAATAAATTCATGGGTTGAGAAGTTTGCTAGCAGATAGTTTTAACAACCTCAGAATCAATCTATATTTGCTATGGTTGAAGCACATAAGGCCTCCCTTACTGAAGGGCCATCTATAAAGTAGTTGAATGCCATGAATTGTTTCCTCAATTTTCAAGGTCAGCAGCAGGGGTATAATGTTCCTCAACACTACTATCTGGGTATCCGAAACCATGAGAATTTCTCCTATGTTAATAACAGAAATGTCCAGCAAACCCCACTAGGTTATGTCCCTCAACCAAGCTTATAGGATAAGAAGTCATCGTTGGAGGAGAAACTAGATAAAATGATGAACATGCAAGCCCGATTCTTCAAAGAGCTGTCTAATAAAATTGATAAATATGATAACATAGTATTAAGATTAGAAATACAAGTGGAAAATGTCGATGCAACAGTGAAAATACTTGAGACTCAGGTGGGACAATTGGCCCAAGCATTTGTCGGTTACCAATGAAGCTCGTTTCCCATTGATACACAGGTCAATCCAAAAGAAAGCTACAAAGCTATATTTACTAGAAGTGGAAAAGAAATCCAGAACTCGCCCATTCTTTTTAGCCCTACTATACTAGTTTATGAATCTAACAATTCAAAACGGCCCGTTCCTTCAAAGCTAAATGATATAGCTCCCACTTATGGGGAAAAAAAAGAAAAGAAGACTTCCTAGGATCACCATGCAAGGCAACAAAAAGCTTGAGCCTTCTTCGTTGCCCTTTTTGCGGTGATTTCAGAAGAAAATTATGGATGAACAGTTTGCTCGGTTCTTGGACACGCTCAAGAAAATACATATCAACATTCCCTTTGTTGAGGCATTGTAGCAAATGCCAAACTATGCTAAATTATGAAAGAGATTATGTCCCAAAAGCGTAAATTAGGAGATCATGAGATAGTGAAGCTCACTAAAGAGTGCAGCGCTATCCTTCAAAGAAAACTTCCTCAGAAACTAAAATATCCAAGGAGTTTCACTATTCCTTGCACTATAAACAAAGCAAATGCTGAAAAAGCTCTTTGTGACTTGGGGGCAAGTATAAATCTTATACCACTATTAGCGTACAGACGGTTGGGCCTATCTGAAATCAAGCCTACAACTATTACTCTTCAACTTGTAGATCGCTCTATCACCTATCTAAAAGGGGTCATTGAAGACATGCTAGTTAAGGTTGATAAATTTATCTTCCTTGTTGACTTTGTGGTACTAAATATGGAGGAAGATAATGAAGTACCTTTGAATATTGGAAGATCATTCTTAGCCATTGGTCAAGCTATCATAGATGTACAAAAAGGAGAGCTAACCTTGTGAGTTAATAAAGACCAAGTAGTTTTCAACATTTATCGATCTTTGAAGCCGCTAGCTGAAGAACATCAATGTAAGAAAAGCACTGTGGTACAAGCTAGCACTCAGGCAACTATTGGAGAATCAAAGCCTTATGTTGCTAAAGTTATAGAAGTTGAATGGGGTAAAGAGAAGGCATTGCAGTAGACCAGACAGTTAGCTGAGCTACTACAAAGACAATTAATGCCTCTCATATACATAAGATTCCTATGAAGCAATCACACCATCCATTATTGAAATATAAGCAGCCACCCAATATCATCAAGCAAGAATTGTGCACAACCAAGGTGTTCGCAAAGATCAACAAATTGGGCTTCGGTTAATCATTATCCACGTCGAGTTAACGACGTTACAAATAGCACTTAGTGAAGAAAATCGATTGTTTTTTTTTATTTTTTGTTTATTTCATTTTATTTTTTGTTATGGTTTAATTTAATTTAATTTTTTAGGTGTGTCTACATTTTTAGTTGAAAAGGGGGGTCAACTATCTTACTACTACTCTTACCCCTTAGTATTATTTTTATTGCCTGCCCTACTAGTGGATTACCTACTAATCATATTTGCCTTCTTTTTGTTCTATGCATGTTTTCAGAGTACGAGTATGTGTATGGATGCACGTTCTTTAGCTTATTCTCCTTCATATGTATGTGTGGCATAGTGGAGTTATGCTCTTAAGGACAAGGCACAGTTTAAGTTTGGGGGTGCACATTGAAGAAAATCTTCATCAATTTCAGGTAATTTTTCCTTTATTATATATATATTTATATATTGTGTGTCTCACTTCCTCTAAACTACATATTTATAGGCATGTCACATAATTATTTATTATTGAAATTCAATCATGACAATTTCATATCATGATCATTAATTTAGCATTAGTAATGAGCATATATGTGTCATTTAGGCTAGATCCATGCCATATTTTTGAAAATTTCACTAAATGACCTGTGAGATGGAAAAATCTTCTAGTATGATGAGATAGAGAAGTAGAATACTTTTAAATAGTCTATGTGCTTAGTTTGACTAAAATTTGACTTTAACAAGACTCTTTAGTCTTAAATAGATTGAGAATCTAAAAATTGAGGAAAGTTGGGAGTGGAAACCATAACATAAGGGGAGAGAATTTTCTACAAACTTTTAAATAATCAAATCTATCTTGAGCACTATAACTCTAGGAGGGAAAGGACCATCATTGTTTGTGTTTTAGCCAAAAGGCCAGTCCCAACACTTAAAATCCTTTGTAGCAAATTTTGAGCCTTACAACCTGTTATCTTGTAATGAACCTAAAAAAAAAAAATAAACACTCTATCTTTTTATACTTATGTCAATTGAACCTATTTTTGTGCACTCATAGTTATAATAATGCTCAATGGGGTGGTGGAAAGAGGAAAGGGATGTAGTCATTGATATACATATGTTTTCTGATTTTTGTTTTCTTAAAAAAAGAAAAAAGTTATATATTTATATGTAGTACTTTAGTATTGTCAATGAAAGCTGAGCTCCTTACTTTTATATAGGTGTATGCATGAGCATCAATTGAAAGGCATATGAAATCCTAAGTTTGGGGGAGCTATGAAAATAAGGATGAGGGTCTCAATAAAGAAAAACAAAGGAGTATACAGAAAGGATCAAACATATAATGAGAAAATCAAACAAAATAGATTGTTATTATTGCTATGAGTGTGCATTTGAGTCAGAATTTAAATCCAATCACACTTATACCTACAGCTAGGTCAAATTACAACGTAGAGAAAAAACTACAGATCCTAACTATAGTTTGACTTGAGTAAATGATAGATAGAGGAGAACATTGAGAGGGTTTGTATACTTAAGTATTAGGAGAAGATTTTTATGAGCGGGACGGTAACTACAAATCACCTACATGGTTTAGGAGGACTGAGACGACGACAGATGAGGGTGAAGTTGAGGAAGCATAGAGGATGAACTAAAATTCTAGGTAACCAGAATGGCCTTAGGGACTTTTTAATGATTCACAAACTATAGAAACGGAAAATGGAGGTCACAATGATGAGTGAATTGAATTTAACTGTATATGGTATGGTGTTTAAGTTTTAGAAGTTGAGTCATTGTTTGGGGATGAACAATAGTTTAAGTTTGAGAAAATTTGTTAGTTGCATAGCATACTAACTATATTATGTGTAATTTATATATGTTTTGCATTGGTTTAGTAGAAAATATGACACATTTATTGATAATTAAGTGCATGATCATTTATATAAGCATTCCATGCATTTACATTTATATAAGCATTGCATGCATTTACATATATTAGAGAATTTCAATATGGTTTCTATATGTTTATATTTGTGATTTAATGCCCAAGAAAGGTTTTTAGTTGCTTGTGCAGGTGTAGATTAAGCAAAAATGGACATATAGACAAAAGAAGGGGGTGAAAATATCTTAAATTTGCATAAATCAGGCATTACCGCGGTAATACAGCGGAGAAAAAAAAATGAAAAGAGGCAGTGAAACACTATTGCAGTAGTGTTGTAGGAATTGGCTAAAGAGTGTGAAAATTCAAATTTTTGGAGCCGAGTGATGTTACCGCTATCAATGACCACAATAGTGTGATTAAGATATGTTTTTAGGGTTATTTTAAGTCATATTTTGGGGTTTCTAATTGGGATATATAAATAGGAACATGTATTAGGGTTTTTCATTATTCGTTTCAGGATTATTGATGGCAAGAAGTGAAGAAAGAGCAGAGAATAGAGAATAAGACGAGGAACAAGATCAAGATTCAAGTATGATTTGCTATTTGCTTAACTCTTTGATTTGTAATTTCTACAACATGTCCAACTACGTTATCTTAATTTTTATGATGTGAATTTGATTGTAGAAACCCTTGATTATGATTTTTGATTAATCTATTATGATGTTTTGTTTTCTATTTTGTGTTCTTATTGCCTTCTTTTTTTCTACTAGCCATAGATAGAATGATTTCATACTGTTGAACTAACTTGAGGGAGAGGTTTAATGGTTGAATAATCAAAATACAGACCTAAAACAATTAATTGACTGGGAGATTGTTAATTCTTTAACAAGAAGTAGGATTTTAATGCATTGGTTTGTTGACTATACGCCTCGGGAGGGGGTATTAAATAATTTGACTAATAGGTATTAAGGTGCCTCAGAAGATGGTTCTAATGAAAGTGTTATAACCTACAAAATTATGAATTAGATGAATTGAAATTGGAATTAAAGGGGAATACATGAGATCACAATCCTGGATACTTAATTGACGTAGTTTTCAATCAAATACTAGTTTGTTTTCAATCTGATTTTAGTTTAATTGAAGTTTTCAACATTCAAACTTAGTTTTTGGCCTTAATAAACTTGATACTAATATTAGATTGGGATTTAGGATTATTAGCCACATAGTGTTCCCTGATGATGATATCTAGTTTCATATAGTGTATTATTATTGTGATCCTATACATTTGCAATGATCCCAACATGACCCTATCTGGCCGAGACCCATTTCTTTATGTGTCTTGGTTTTAATACTTTGGTTTAACATTTCTTTTAGTTTCTCAACCATTCAAAGCATTGATTTAACATGTGAAAGCTCAATCTCATATACCTCTCCACCAAAATACATTGTTCACCTCAAAATGCTTAAGATCAATCAGACCTATTTCAATTTTTCGAGAGATTTGATGCTTGAATAATCCTTTATACAATATGTATATCAAAGTATTCATTTACATTTATGTTTTTTTGCCAATCATTGACCAAATATGGAACCAAGCCAATACACAACGGGGTAATAAGACTAATAATTTCTTCATTCTGTACATCTCCTTTTTCATATACATCTAAAATTCTATAGTGGTTGGCCCAATCTTTCGCCTGTTGATACCGGTTTACGTGCCACTCTTTCGAAATTGGTAAAATGAGTGAATTTGGCTTGAACAAAACCTATATAGAATGAAAATAATTAGTTTATGCATAATCATTAACAAAGTGATAATTAATAAAATGATTACCCTGACAAAGTGGTCACCATTAACATAACCAATTCCAATCATATTTCTCATTTGAAAAGGTGAGGCTTTGTTTCTTAGCAGGAGGAATGTCATGCATTGGTCACTTTATAACTGGACTAACACCACATTGGAAGTAGTTGCCGCTAATAAACCTATGTCTGGTAGTGTCATGCATTTATCTATAGTGGTGTTGGTGATTGATCATAGTTTAATGGCTCATTCATTTGTTGCACCCTAGAAGAATCAAGAAAAATTGGCATATTGGACTTCAAGATTGTTACGCTCACATATCATATCAATCCTTACTTATTGCCAACCATCTTCCCCAAGACCGAGGCTTGCAGTAATGACACGATACCCACAATTACCATCATACTTGACATCAACCACATGAAGAATGTGGTAATGCCACCCAACATGAAGTGCCCCAAGATAAGTAGATGTCATTCTTGACCGAGTTTTATGAAACTTTTACTACAAAATCTTTTTCACTAAAGAATTGGATGATGAGCTCGAGCTGCTTTGTAAATATGTTCACCTTCTTTGACATTCCTTTTGTTTTCATATTATTTGGAGGTGGAAAAATATAGGACATAGATGGAGAAATAATCTTTAAAAGTTGTTGCATAATCTTTTTTCTCCCATTTTCATCACTTCTCTCTATCTTATCCGCTACTTTATCTAACAACACTCTGTAATTGAAGTCTAGAGCTCTTATGGGGTCATCGAGGTTAGTCCTTTGCCAATGAACATGAACATCCTCTAATGGAATAGGCAAGTGGGCAACTTCATAACTAGCAAGTTCATGAACACAAGGAAGCCCATGTGTTGTACGTAACAAACAACCATAAGAAAGTTGATCGACATCGACCCTTTGTATATATTGCAACTCAAGTTGAATCTTCTACAATGCAGCCCTAGAGCTGAAACCAAGAAACAATGTAAAATTGGAACTTGGTATTGATGTACAGAGATACTTGAACTCTTTTCAAATGATGTTATAATATCTGTATGTTGGAGCTTAAGCATTGCATTGATTGTACCCCATGATGTCACAAGATTTTCTTGAGAAGACCCGAGATTCCTCTAGTTTGGCATGTGCACTCTTTACCCTATTTGTTATTGTGTTCCCGAAGCGCATCACCTTATCAGTCCAAGCCTTAACAAACCTCTTTTTAAATTGGTTTAACCAGGTATTTCTCAAATGTGTAAGTACATTATCAAATGCACTACATTTGGCCTCCATAACTTAAAACATTTCATTATACTCGGTCTTTGTTAAACTATTCACCAAGGCATTCCACTTTTGAAGAAATTTTTTGAAATCATTATCCTTTTAAAATGTTTCTTTTTTGTTAGCCAATACATTCCTATTGATGTGCCATGTACACAACAAATTAGTGCAATTGGGAAACACATGGGTAACTGCATTCGTAAGAACGAAATCTCTGTCAAGAAATGCATCAATAAACTCTTTTAATCTTTCTAGACATCAAGTAAAATGGTCCTGTTTTTCAGCTGACATGTACCCAAATGCAGCTGCAAATGTCATCTCTATAGATGTCACCCCAACAATCTATACAATTTGATATTTGTACCTATTTGTCTTATAGGTACAATCAATTAATAACACTTGAAAAAAAGTTTTTAGCAGATCAACTGAATGAGGTTGAGCCCAATATGTCTTTCGCTACATTACTTTCACCTTTACACCTATGTTACTCGTTGTATTGTGTTTCATCCAACAAGTGTAACAGTTGTGCATTTGTGTCCTACCCCCAACTTCTATTAATTTTTTGCTTTTGTTTGGCATTGTAGATAGTCTTCAAGGTGGATGAATTCATTGCATTTCTCTCTTTCAACATCATTAATATCTCTTTTGGCCGTGCGTTGCCCTTTGTTATTTACAACATCACATCAATCTCATCACTGTCCAAGCTACCCGCATATGAGTGACCTTCAAGGTACTTTGCTGACGGGTGATTGTGGGTACCACATGCTACTGTTAAGATACATATTCTGCACTAGGATTGTTTCCATTCAACAAAAAGGAACAACCACACTTCTTAATCCCTCTCTTAGATTTTTCTTTTACTTTCTTCTCATTGTCAATACATTGCCTTTTTGCTCCTTTTTTGTATAACCCATATCTTTAACAAACAAGATTTGCTCTTGCTCGTTTGTCATTTTTTTTAGCATTTGAGTTCTTTATAGTCGCAATGAATCCATTCATATTTCCCTTATTTTGTACCTATGAGATCATTTCCTCCCGTGTACTAAATGGTCTAGCTGGCGTAAATTGTTTTGTATAATTGACAATAATGTTAGTGCATTCTTTTTTGACCTAAGATTATCAAAATAAATATTAATTAGTCAAGGGGACAAAAAAAATTGAATGCCATATGTATAGTCTCGGTCAGATAGGGCCGAGACTCACAGAATGAGTCTCGACCTTGTCAGCATGAGTCTTGACTAGACAGGGCTGAGACTCTTGCTGTGAGTCCCGACCACTACTAGCCGAGACAGAGTTTGAATTTATCCTCAAAAATAAGATTTTTATAGAAAAATACCTCATTGACGCTTATAGTGCTTGTAGAATCCATTTCTTGTGTCATTTCTTTCAAAAATTAGCTAAATCTCGGTCTAAATGAGTGCCCTAATATCAACAACGAAAATGAGTGAAAATGCCATCAGATTGGTTTATCTATTTGTGATTACAAACTTAAAAGCTCACTTATAATGCAAGCCTTGTAGAAAATTGGACGGAATCTCATTGGAATGGTCGTTGGAAGCTCGCCAAAAATGAATGCTCTAACTTGCCAGAGATGACAAAGGATTGTGGGACTGGATTAGTAGGGTAGGGTGGGTTGAATGAGGGTATTTGGTATAAGTAGGGTATTTAATGAAGGATAGTTTAGTCATTTTATGTAAAGATAAATTTGAAATGAAAATATGAAGTGAAGAGAGCCACTATTGGGTGAATTTAGTCCCACTCTTTGCAATTGACTTATAGGTTTAAAAATTAAAGGGAAAAGTTAGCACTTTATCCCACATTAGTTTTTGAAATTCCTAATTAAAGTAACCTTGTATTTTTTTTTTACCCTTCAAGGAAACCACCTTGTAAATTTCAGGGACCCACTAGTTAGCCTTGTGCTTCTGTTTCACAAAGTAAGGATGTTTAATTAATAAGAACTAGCAAAAGTGTTCGAATACATTTATTTTATAACTCATTCAATAAATTCATAGGGACTTTTTTCAATTTCTTTTTTGTGGATCAACCCTTTTCTTCCAAAAGTTTGACCACTTGGTCCTCTTGTACAAATCCATGTAAGGTTAGAAAATAATTTCCAAATTCAAACTTAATTGTTCCTGATGAGACTATTTGGTGCAACACCAATCTTTAAAATATCATAAGAAACTACACTTTTGTTAAAAAATTAATAAGATAATTTAGGTTGCATTTTGATTCCTAATCTAGAAATTAAAATACAATTTTAAAAATATTATCAATATATTTGAATATTGCTATCATCTTAAATTCATTATAATAAATCTATAACTATTACATTAGTGTTGAATTTAATTTCTATAAATATTAAATTAATTGAAATTATTAATATATTTTAATATCTTTGTTATGGTCATGAATCTAGAAATAGAAGTGCTTAGAATGAATAACATGTGCACAAATGTAACACCCCGCCTCCCAAGTCTCATCTTCCATGTCATCTGACGGTTCAATTCTCTTTGATAAAAAATCTCGAGATGCTCGGGAGACGGGCCCGTGCTACATTTTCTTCTTTTTAGACCCCAAATGCAATAGGGTTCCTGTGTACATTAGTCTATGTACAAAATGACATCATGGTAAATAAAATTCTTTATTTATTCATTCGACAAATTTCGAGTAAAATAAACCATTACAGCGAAAAATAAGTTTAAAACTGGAAATACCTGATTTCACTTAGGCCAATGTGCCCTACATTGAAACAAATAAAACTTTCAGTGGGTAAATCTCCTCGCAAGCTGATTAATTTCCTGTTGTAAAAAATAAGGGGGTGAGCTAAAAAGCCCAGTGAATCATTCTATCTATTTAATCCATTATTCCAACCAGACAATGCAAGCAGATCAAACACTTTCAAAGATTAATTTGATTCAACCAATATATTAATTCAGTCGTAATTTAGACCGAACGGGAATACCCTCTGTGCACCAGATCTAGGGAGAGAGATCAATTCTAAAACTTAAACCCATTTTCAGTGGGATCATTATTGAAACCCGTTCCATGCTGGTGTCAGTATTGACAGCCAGTTCCAATTCTACATGGAACACAGAAAGTCCCCCATACCGGTATGTAGTTGAAATCTTATTTAATTTGATTTTTGTGTGCAAGAGCATAGTAAATAAATATTTCAACAATAATTAAACATTCCAATAGTATAACATGATAAACCAACAGAAGCACAGATTTTCGATTTCTGATGTAGAAGATCGTACAAGATGCAACTACAAAACATACTCTCTTGGTCATGCAACATGATAATTGAATGACATAAATGCAAAGAACTAGAATAAAAACACAAGAAAATCAAGCTAACCAAACAAGCAAACATCATCTAAATCAAAATAATAAATTAAGAAAAAGGAAAGAAACTCACATCGAGATCGCTTCCTAAATTATTTGTAGCACTTCGTGGCTACTACTTCGCAAACTATTTAGAATAGCTCAAGCAAAGAAGAACTTAGAACAAAGGTTGCCAAGAAGGAGGCAAAGAGAGAAAGCAAGAGGAATTTTCAACTCTTGTCTTTGGGATGAATGAAATGGGTGGAGTAGGGGGGTTTATATAGGGCCCTCTTCCAA
>JAJIYU010011322.1:0-15378 GCA_030144865.1 Tinospora cordifolia
GTCCAATATCGTCAATCTGCATCATTAGATGGTAATGATACATTACTTTGGGCCTTTAATACACATCTAACCCAACCTTAAGGGTTCGTTATCAATCAGTCCTTTAGAGTGTACCCAAAAACACTCCAAGAACAACATACATGTCCATTGACTGCAGTCGGTACGGTGTGGACCACGGTCTATACACAATTTCTCACCCAATAGTGGGATTTCACACGTGCACACCACACTTGTGATTCCTTATCTAGTTTAACACTTAAATCTAGTGTTTTGGACACCCAAAAGTCATTTAAACACATAAACCAACTAAAGAATGGTTGTTCACATTGTTTATTCACTAAAATCCATTGATCAAGCCTTAAAAATGGGATTTTGTTTCAATGAAATCAATTCCTTCATTTCTACCACAATACAACCATCCTAAATCCATCATACTAGTATCCAAACACACATACAAGGGAATAAACAACAGCTTATCCCATTTGGCTTGGTTTCCAGCCACCAAACCCACAACACAAAGTTCATAAACGGATCTTCATCACTTTGATTAACTAACCATTAGTAGCTACTCATGTATGAGATTAAATCTTAAAGAAAACTCAAAGAAAATCAGAAAACTCACCTTCAAACCCTTGTCGCTCATCTCTGAATCCCAAGTCATTTCAGTGCAAAATGAGAAAATCTAAGCTTGAAATGTATATATAGCTCACACACGGACCACGGTCGGTGTCAGACGGACCTTGATCCTCAGACAGATTTCTCTTCATGGACCTCGGTCTTCACTTTATGGACCTCGGTCATCCCTTTATGGACCGTGGTTGGCACTTTACGGACCGCGGTCACCGATGTGATCTAGTTTCTCATTTCTGCACTTTTTCACTGATGACTGTGGTCTTCCTATAAGGACCGCGGTCCACAGTGTTTTTTTCTTTTTGCACTCTTCACGGATTTTTCTCACCACGGACTGCGGTAGGCATTAGACGGACCGTGGTTGGCAGTGTGATGTCTTGATTTTTAACGCTCTTTTTCGCACGTTTTTAACTATCCGAATGTTCTAATTTATTTTATCTTGATTAAATAACTTACAATGATCATTAAAAACAAGTTTCCAATCATTTTTATATTTATTTAGAATTTTCAAAAATTCATATTGACGTGGACGCATTATAAGACCTATGGTGATTACAATCTACCCCCCCTTAAAAGAAATTTCGTCCTCGAAATTTAAATGAAAAGTACCTGAGTAATGTGTCCAATCAATCTGTCCTGATGAAGAGATCTAGGTATTTCTTCTACATCTCACTCTCAAGCTCTTAGGTCGCGTCCTCTAGGTTATGATGCCTCCACAGGACTTTGACTAAAGGAATGTCCTTAGTCTTGAGACTCTGCACCTTACGATTAAGGATCTGCATTGCTGGTTCTTCGTAAGTAGCGTCATCTCAAAGTACGATCTCATCTAGATGCAAAACATGAGATGGGTCTGGTTCGTACTTCCGGAGCATCAAAAAATGGAACACATTGTGTACTGAGGACAATCTATTCGACAAATCCAGCTCATAAGCACATGCACCAACCCGTCTAATGATCTCAAATGGACCAATGTACCGTGGTGCTACCTTCCCTTTCACTCCAAACCGTCTGATTCCCTTCTGTGGGATGATCTTAAAAAATACCTGATCACCAGTCTAGAACTCTAGAGGTCTTCCCCTCCTGTCAGCATAGCTCTTCTGTCTGCTCTGTGCTGTAGCTAGTCTCTTCTGGATTTGCTTCACTTGTTGGTTCATTTCCTTAATCAACTCGAGTCCAGTGAGTACCTGGTCTTCAAACTCTGCCCAACAAGATGGTGATCTACAGGGTCTGCCGTACAGTGCCTCATATGGAGCCATCTTAATGCTTGCCTGATAACTGTTATTGGATGCAAACTCGGTAAGATGTAGATGCTTACTCCAATTTCCTCTAAAGTCTAGGGCATATGCTCTCAACATATCCTCTAATATCTGTATGACCCTCTCTGACTGGCCATCTGTCTGTGGGTAAAAGGCTGTGCTCATGGTCAATCTGCTCCCCAATTCCTTCTGTAGACTCTGCCAGAATTGAGACGTGAATCTGGAGTCTCTGTCTGATACTATGGTATTGGGAAAACCATACAATCGCACAATCTCTCGCACATAAAGTTCTCCCAACTTACTCACTACATCAGTAGACTGAATAAGTAGAAAATGTGCCACCTTAGTCAGTCGATCTACTATGACCCAAACGGTGTCTTCCCCCTTATGATTTCTCGACAAGCCACTAACAAAATCCATCACTATACTGTCCCACTTCCATTCAGGAATCGGAAGTGGTTGTAATAAACCTGATGGTTTCCTGTGCTTAGCCTTGACCTGCTGACAGGTCAGACACCGAGAGACATATTTGGCAATGTCCCTCTTCATGCCTCTCCACCATAACGTTTTCTTCAAGTTCTGGTACATCTTGTTGCCCCCTAGATGCATAGTGTACTTACTCAAGTGTGCCTCATCCATTACGGTTCCTTTGGCCTGTCCAGAACTGGAAACACATAATCTGTTCCCTAATCTCAATGCACCCTCTGTGTCAAGGCGAAAATCAGTGTGCTTGCCTTCCTTGACGTCTTCTATTAGTCCTGTAATCCATACATCAGATTTCTACTCATCTCTGATCTTGGATAAGATGTCTGGTTGGCAAGTCACTGCATACAGATACGCCTGCGTATCATCTATAGCTATACCCATATTATAGTCACTAATTAACTGATACATCTGACCCACTTCATCCCTCCTGCTCAACTTCCTACTAAGAGCATCAGCAACTACATTCAACCTGCTGGGATGATAGTGCAGCTGAAAATCATAGTCACTAAGGAACTCAATCCACCTTCTCTGCCGAAGGTTCAGTTCCTTCTGAGTGTATATGTACCTAAGGCTCTTATGGTTTGAGTAGAGATCAAAACTCTCACCATATAGATAGTGTTTTCATATCTTCAGCGCAAACACGATTGCTGCAAGTTCCAGATCATGCGTAGGATAATTCAGCTCATGTGGCTTCAGCTGCCGTGAAACATAAGCCACTGGCTGTCATTGCTGCATCAGCACTACACCCAATCTGCTAAGGGATGCATCAGAGCACAAAGTATACCTCACACCAGGGGTTGGTGTGATGAGTACCAGTGCAGTAATCAACCTCTGCTTAAGCTCCTGAAAGGACTGCTCACTCCAAATGAATTTCTCATCCTTTCTAGTTAGCTTAGTCATTGGACCCACCAATTTCGAGAAGTCTTTAATAAACCTACGGTAATACCCAGCCAACCCAAGAAAACTCCTGATCTTTGTCATTGTAGTGGGTTGCTGCCAATCAGATACTGCTCGCACCTACTCTGGGTCTACTACTATTCCTTGTGCTGAGACCACATGGCCAAGAAACTTGACCTGCTTCATCCAGAAATCACACTTGCTAAACTTGGCATATAATTTATTTTTCCTTAGTGTTTCCATAATAGTCCGCAAGTGCTGTATATGCTCAGTCTCTGATCGAGAATATACCAGAATGTCATCAGCAAATACTACTACAAACTGGTAAAGAAAACGACTGAAAATTCTGTTCATGAGGTCCATAAACGCGGCTGGAGCATTAGTCAAACCAAATGGCATAACCGTGAAAAATAGTGGCCATACCGTGTCCTGAAGGCTGTCTTCTGTATATCAGACTCCCGAATCCTCAGCTGATGATACCCCGACCTCAAATCTATCTTGGAGAAGTACTGTGCTCCACTTAGCTGATCAAAGAGGTCATCAACCCGTGGTAAAGGGTATCTGTTCTTAATTGTAACACTGTTCAGCTTCCGGTAGTCTATGCATAGCCTCATGGAACCGTCTTTCTTCCTCACAAATAGGACTGGAGCTCCCCATGGCGACTCACTCTGTCTGATGAATCCCTTCGCCATGAGCTCGTCTAACTGAGTCTTCAACTCTATCAACTCCACAGGTGCCATCCTATAGGGTGGAATAGCGATGGGATTAGTGTCGGAATGAAACTCAATCTTAAACTCTACCTGTCTGTGAGGTGGAAGTCCAAGTAGATCCTCTGGGAATATGTCCATGTAATCCTGTATCACAGGAATACTGTGAATATTTGTGGTCCCTTCAGCATCCTCATCCGCTAGCTGCTGGAAGTCTCCCTTCTGCTTAACGGCATACAACAAAGCAAGTGTAGGACTCCTAGGCAGTTTCTGAATATCCCCATCGATCCTTAGTGTCTCTCCTGATGGCAACTGTATAGTGACTCTCCTCCTCTGGCAATCAATCTGTGCCTGATATTAGGTCAACCAATCCATTCCCAATATCACATCATAGCCACTGAAATGAAGTAAGCAGAGCAGGAATCAACTGGTCTCCAAATCTGAACTCAACTCCACAATAGTTCCCTGAGCTCACTGTCTCGCCTATCGGCGTGGCAACATCCAATGGTACTGCCAATGGGCTCGTGACAAGTCTCAATTTACTCACCAAATCTTCTGAAATAAAAGACCGTGTGGCACTAAAATCAAATAAGACATACACAGCAACACCAAACAACAAAAACATACCATCAACCGCAGGAGCCGAGGCTGTTTGGGCCTCTACTCCATATAGTCTGACCTACTCTCTTTGTCTCGTCTGGGACCGTGTCCGCCTCTGCTGCGGCCGATTACTCTATCCTTGCTCTGACTGTAGTTGTACTGGTGTTGGAGCTCTGGTAGGGTAATCTCTAACCATATGTCCCTGCTGGCCACACGAGAAGCACATTCCTAACTTCCTTGCCTACTCCCTCTGCTCGGTGCTAATCTGACCTGGTCCGGTCCGCTGTTGCTGTCCTAAAGTCTGGGCCTGACCACTAGCAGTAGGTGCTCTAGATGGTCGTCGTCGGTCTCTTCTCTGCTGCGGGGCTCCAGATGTCTAACCTGAATACGGTTAGTTCTGTCTACTCTTGAGCGACTGCCCAAACTCTATGTCTCTCTCTACATGCTGGGCCCTCACAACCACCTCTCTAAAAGTAGTTAGTCTCAGAGGTGTGATCATTCTCCTAATCTCCATCCTCAAACCCTCTATAAACTTCTCTGTCTTCAATAACTCATCAACTACCATCTCTAGGCAGAATCTCGACAGCCCTGTGAACCTATGCTCATACTCTGTCACAGTCAATGTCCTCTGCGTCAGCCTGATAAAATTTGATTGCATCTGGGACCTCTGTGCTGACGAGAAGAACGTATCATACAACAGTGTCTGGAACTCATCCCAGGTCATCACTGTCTCATCAATGGTCAGATCTGCCACTATCATCTTCCACCAGTGGTAAGTTGGTCGCACCATCTAATGTACTGCCAAAGCTACTCTCCTCGGTCCAGTCACTCCTAGTAGCGTCAGATGCTTATCCATCTCTATGAACCATCTATCTGCTACAATAAGATCTGCCTGTCCCTCAAACTGGCTAGGACGCAGCTTCTGAAACTCTATAGCATGGTCCTTCTGCTCTTTATCATAACCGATGGACTTGCTAGCCGTCTGTGCTGGACGCTCAAGGGGTACTGTCACTGGAATCGCTGCCTCATCTAGTACAGAGGCTAGCATAGACGTCTATGCGGGTACTGGAGGCCGTATGGGAGGCTAAGAAGACTCTGTCGGGTACCGGCTTGTCATAGCCCTGTCCACTGCCCTATCCATCGCTCTTTGTATCATATCTGCGAGAGCCTCTAGGGATACTGTAATGGCAGCTGGTGCCACCGCCTCGATAACACCCTCCTCTGTCTGTACTGGCTCCTCCGTAGCCTCTCCCCTAGACCTACCCCTACGGAGTCTGCCTCGTCCTCTAACTCTCGGCATTATCTTCAAGTCAAAAACACACTTTCAGTATCCAATAGTGTAAACATAATAAAGCAGAAAATTCAATAATTTAAATGAATGTAACTGCCTTTAAACCTTAAGCTGGATACCATGACTTGTGATAATAGCCATTCATTTCAACTCGCCTATACCCTTCGTGTTCATCATGCTACTGTGACTCTAAGTTCATGTCTCTAGGTTTTCGATATGTTTCAATGGCCTAAGGTTTTATGCTTCTAAGTCGACAACTTTTTTTTTCTTTTTTTTCAGTTCTGGGTATATGAATTTGTGTGTCAATACTCAAAATAGTGATATCACATATATCCAAAGCAAACACCCAACAATCAATCAAACAATGCACGCTGGCATAATGGAATCCCTGTTCCATTACGGCTATCATATATTTTTGCCAAATCCTGGTCTCTAAGGATGACGCAAGACCCATCGTACACGACCGTCCCATACCAGTAGAATACAATGCGTGCAAGTTCTTCCAAAGAGTCCGTTCATCGCCCATTACAATTTATCAAGTGTCTCGCTCCTTAAAGCAGACGCAAGACCCACCATACGCGACTGTCCCATACCAGTAGAATACAGTGCGTACATGTTCTGCCCAAGAATCGATCACTCACCATACATGGTCTGTCATTCTTCGAGTCCAGGATTCCTCCATAGCCCCAAAGGATACAGGATCGTCCTGAATCGAGTCATGACCAAAAAAAGTGTGTGTTTTCACGTTATATATCTCTAGCTTATGTCTGAAAAGCTTTTATTGAGATCCACTGTCTTCAAGACATCAACCCGATCTTCCCTAAACCTAGGGTTACAAGACTTGGATTGTTGACTCAACAGTTAAGTCACGAATCCGACTCACTCTCACTTCTATGTGACGTCATCGGTCTCAAGTTTCCCCGGATCCTTTCCAAAGTAGCGCAACACTCGCAGAGAGTAAAACTCAGCCTACAGGGCTACAATCCAAAGGAAAGCGCATCATTCCTAGGGAGTAAAGCCTCCACCTACAGGGCTACTATCCAATGGAAGCGCATCTCTCGCAGGGAGTAGAACTCCATCTATAGGGCTACTACCCGTACTCAAATCCATCTGCGAATGGTCACTTGAGCACCCGACATCTCCTAAATCTTTTCTAGACTTCTAGCCACATAGTTACTAGTGAATTTCTTTTATTAACTCCCTTTTCAAAAACAAATCAGATCGAAATCATTTCCAATGAAAATCAAATCCGGTGAAATTTTCTTTTCATTTTAATAACATTATTTTAAAAATAATTCCATCTGGCATTACTCGGCTAGGAAAAATCCAGTCATGCCCAGTGTTGTCGAACACTGAGCTCTGATACCAAAAACTCAGTCACACCCTGACCCCCGGACCAGACGTCGTGTCTGTCAATGTAAGACCGCGTCGTGGGGCGTCGCGCGACTCCAAGCTCGGCGCGTGGTCCGCTGAGGCCCCGGGCGTGTGACAGTTATCATCATCTATCTTTCTACCTCTATACATGAGGTTTAAATCATTTCTTTAATTTATTTAGAATTTTCAAAAATTTATATTGACGTGGACGCATTATAAGACCTATGGTGATTACAGTTGGAGATGCTCATGATGATCCTATAAGTGTATGATAGTACTCAGCCACTCATGGTGGTGGATCATGTTACTTGGACAAGATGGACTTATATTAATAATGGTAATTACTGGTTAATGTTCATGCTTGTCATGTGATCATGGTCGAATGACCAATCTTTGATGACTCAAGATTTTGTGCACATGGGAAGGTTTGAGCATGTTATATTAGCATGAATGTGGAGTTTTAAGTTTCCTCTATATGTTGATTCATAGATGGTGTTTCACAAGACTTTGAGTTGATGACAAAGAGGATGCAAATATGGCTACATGAATATTGTGCAGTTCTAGGTTTTAGGTAGTGCAACGCATTGCATCATTCCCCTTCCTCTTTTTTTTATTTTCTTCAATGTAAGCTCATTTCCTAATTCGATCGTGTCAACCTTGTTAATTTTTTGAACATCCTCAGTTCACATGTTAAAATAGTTAACTTGATTCATTTCAACCATAACTGGTTACTATTAACCATGGTTAATTAGAATAATTTTTATAATTAATTAAGGGTTAAAATTTTAAGGTATTACGCAATATAATTGAAGTAAAATTATTTTAACATAATCCTAGCTATAATTTTGGCCAGCCTTTTGTATACATTTTGACTATAAATAAGTCACATGCTAATCTTGTAAAGTAGATCTTTCTACCATTTGAGTGTACAACTTTTGTTGAGTCTTTTTTTTTTAAAATATCATCTATTGCTCTTGTGAACTCTTTATTTTGTCAATGCGTATTAGTAGTTTGATGATTCAAACTCATAAATCCCCTAATTCTTCTTTGGATCTAAGTGTGTTGTTGTGTGGGTTAGTCAATTCTTGTTTGCATTTAAGCGAATCACCTAGATAGCAACTTGTGTTCCTGATAATGCTAGGGAGTTAGTTGCATTCATCAGAACAACCCACCTTTTAAGCCTCTCTCATGATTCACATCTAGTGTCTCAAAGATAAACATACATTTTAGTTGTATCATCATCTCCGCAATTCAAATAACAATGTGATGGTTTTTATTAATCGATATCTCGTTACTACAAGCCAATACAAACAATATAAAGAGAGAGAAATAACTTAACTACAAAAATATAAATAGAGAATTGAAATAAAATTAGAAGAGAGAAAAATAAATGAGAGGAAGCGGGAGCCTTATTTATTAATAGAAATTTCAAATAATTTCGTCGTGCAAAATTAAATAGTAAGGGCCTTGTTTATAAACTTTTATTTTTTAGTTGCCAAGTGATCTTCAACAATTGAGATTGATTTTTTCGTTAATAAGAAATATCAATGGATCTAGTTGATTTCTTCATTACTAAGAAAGATCAATAGCTCTGAAATATTTCTTCCTCATTAAGTAATTGATTGCATCAATATTGCACATTAGTTACATCAACATTGTATCATCATAACATCATCAAGTTTATAAGATAGATATCTATATTATTAATTATATATATAACACTCCCCCTCAAATGTCTATTGTTGTATGGAATATACCTCATTAAAACCTTACTTGTAGAAAAATCGTATGAGAAAAAATGCAAGTGAAGAAAAAAGAGTACACAATTTTTTTGATGATTTATGGGCTACCTCGTTAAAAAAACCTTATCAAGAAAAAATCCAGTGGAAAAACCCTGTGTGAGGAAAAAAGAGTACAACAATATTATCTATCCCTCATGTGAACATCACTGGAGACTTTTAAGTTATCTCATTTCAATTTTATAAATTAATTTCTCAAATATTGCATTAAGTAGTGCCTTGGCAAATAAATTTGTAGGATTATCACGTGATCTTATTTGCTAGATATCAATTTGTCTATTCTTTTAGAGTTCATGTTTGAAAAAGAACTTTGGTAAGATTTGTTTTGTTTAATCACATTTGATATATACTCGTTTGAATTATGCAATGAAAGCAGCATTGTCTTCATGAAAATTGTGAGAATTTCATTATTCTAAGGTAATCAACAATTTTCTCAAATATGATGGATCATTAATCTTAACTAGACATTTTCTTGGCTTGCCTCATGAATTGCTATTAATTCAACATGATTTGAGGAGATTGCAGTTAATGATTTGTTTATAGATCTCCATGAAATGACAATCCTACCATATGTGAATAAATAACCCATTTGAGAATGCATTTTATGCAAATCAGACAAATATCCAACATTAATATAAATGATTAGTTCTAGTTGTGAATTATTAGAATAAAACAAATCCCTATCAATTATTCCTTGGAGGTGTCACAAAATGTATTTAATACCATTCCAATGCCTTCAAATGGGAAAAGAACTATATCTTGCTAATGAATTCACTAAAAATGATATATCAGATCATGTGTTATTAGCATGGTACATAAGTGCACCTATTGCACTAAAATGTGGTACTTGAAGATCAAGGATCTCTTCATTATCCTCTCTCGGTTAAAAGGGATCTTTATTTATATCAAGAAACTGTTTGACCATTGAGGTGCTTAATGGGTGTGCTTTATCCATGTAAAATCTTTTCAAATCTTTTGCGGTATACCTTAATTGATGAATAGACATTCCATCTTCTAGATGTTCAATTTGTAAACCAAGGTAGAACTTTATTTTTCTAAAGTGTTTCATTTCAAATTCTTTTCTCAAGTAATCAACTACCTTTGAGACCTATTCTGGAAATCAAATGATGTCTAAATCATCAACATATACAGATATTATCACAAATTCATATCCAAATTTCTTTATAAAAATACATGAGTAAACTAGATCATTTTTATATCCTTCTTTTAGTAAATATTAACTTAGACGATTACACCTCATACACTTCGATTGCTTTAATCCATATAATAATTTGTGCAACTTAATGGAGTAGGGCTATTGAGATTTTGAACATGCTTCAAGCATTTTTAATCTTTCATGTAATTTTATATAAATTTCATTATCAAGGTTATCGTATAAATATGTTGTAAATCAAGATTTTTGTGGATAACCAAAGTTATAAGATACTAAAAGCTTATTGCATTTATTACAAAAGAATATGTTTCATTATAATCAATACTTAATTTTAGTGAAAAACCTTTGGCAATAAGTTGTGCTTTATATCAAATGATTTCATTTGTCTTGTTTCTTTCGCACACAAATACTCACTTATACCCAAAGAGTTTTACATTATCTAGTGTTTGAACTACGTGTCCAAAAACCTTATATTTTGCAAGTAAATGTAATTTAGATGAATGATATTTTTACATTTTATCCAATCACTTCTAGAATGACATGCTTCTACAAATTTTAGCTCTTAATCAAGGGCTACAATATATGCAAAAACACTAATTAAAATAGTTTCCAATTGATTCTACCATCTTCTAGTGCTGGTAAAATTTTTGGAGTCCTCATTATCAATTTGAGGCACTTGAATTGCTTGAGGAGTTTCATGATTAGATAAACACTACAAGAAATTGATGATACAACAACGTCAATTCCACAACATGTATCAACAACTGTTCTAATAGAACGCGTACAACAACGTTCATAAAATATATGTTGTAAAATCGCTTATGTAAAATGTGTACGACAACATTCACCATGGAAACGTTGTTGAGGAGGCCATTACAACGAGTATATGAACGTTGTTTTATGTTATTACAACAATAGTAGTTGCTCATTGTTGAATGACACCTTCTACAACGTTCGTTAGTTGACTGTTGTTAAAAGAACATAAGTTATTACAACATACATTCATGAACATTGTTTATAGTCATCTATAACAACATTTATTTGATCGCTATAAACGTATTACATTATATATAGACATACATTACTCATATGTTATACCCATATAATACCACTAATGCGTGAATAATGGTATAACTTATGAATGGTGGTATAATGTAGGCATAACGATCGAATAATGTGCGTATAAAGATATAAGGATAATGATAGAATAATGCGTGAATAATGGTATAACTCATGAATAGTAGTATAATGTAGGTATAACGCTAGAATAAGGCACGTAGAAAAATGTAGAGATATCGATCGAATATTGCGTGAATAATATATATGGTATATATAACACGTGAAATGTTGTAAAATGTAGGAATAAATATTGAATAATAGACGTATAAAAATGTAGGGATATCGATCGAATATTGTGTGAATAATATATATGGTATATATAACACATGCAATGTTGTATAATGTAAGAATAAATATTGAATAATACACATATAAAAATCTAATGGTAACAATCGAATAATTAATTCGTGAATAGTGGTATAATGTAGGTATAACGTTAGAATAATGCACGTATAAAAATATAGGGATATCGATCGAATATTGCGTGAATAATATATATGGTATATATAAACATGAAATGTGGTATAATGTTGGAATAAATATTGAATAATACAAATATAAAAATCTAGCGATAATAATCGAATAATTAATTCATGAATGATGGTATATATATAACCAATAAAATGTAGTATAATATAGGGATAAATATCGAATAATGCATGTATAAAAATCTAGCAATAACGTTCGAATAATGCATGAATAATGGTATAAATAACTAGTGAAATGTTGTATAATGTAGGGATAAAGATCGAATAATGCCCGTATAAAAATCTAGCAATAACGATCGAATAATGCATGAATAATGATATATGTAACCCACGAAATGTGGTATAATGCAGGGATAATAATTGAATAATGCGCATATAAACATATAGTGATAATGATTGAATAATGCGCATATGATGATATATATATATAACCCGTAAAATGCAGTATAATATAGGGATAAAGATTAATGTGTGTATAAAAATCTAGCGATAACAATCGAATAATGAGTGAATAATGGTATGAATAACCCGTGAAATGTAGTATAATGTAGGGATAAAGATCGAATAAAATTAGTATAATAACCCATGAATAATAACCCGTGAAATGTGGTATAATGCGTGAATAATGGTATGAATAACTCGTGAATTGATCACTTGTATCATTTTCGAATAAAATCAGTATAATAAAGTTCACATATGAATAACATTACTCATAGATGAGTCAAAAATAAACAATCTACCCCAGAAGACAAAATAAAATGAAAAAATTCAAATGAAAAATAGTTGAGATTGTTATAAATGAACCATAATCGTGTTCAAATTATACATACCTGAAATATTAAAAATGATATTACACATTGTCCTTGAAAAACTGTGATGCAAGATATGACAGCCTAGCTTTTTCTATTCCTCATTTCTTTAAGAGCCACTATGATTGGATCTTACTGTCAACATTGAATCGACCTGATCTTTCATCGTCACTCTTGGTGCCTTCATTCTGCTTCATTCTACCATGCAAGTACAGATTAAGAGCCACCTTTTTTCTTACAGCTCACCACATCAAAATCAGGTGAAATTTCCTTTTTGGTGGCAAAACATTCAGCAAAATAAAACATGAACATTCTACAATCAAACTCATCTTGCTCTGGTAGATCATCAACCACTTGCACCTTGAATGGTTCGTTCCCAGGTCTATCCTTTTGGTCAACTTTCGGTTCATAAAATCCAATCATCGCGAAATAAAAAGGAAGAATGGTGGAATAAGCTTCAACTGCCTCCATTGACACAACATCAACAATAGGAGTACGCAAGAATTTTAAACATATATGCAACCCTCGTGAATGTTAATGCAACCTAGTATCCAGTAAAACGCAGCCACAACATTAATAGGGAAAATGACGTAGTCAACATCATACCACAGAGTGTTGCAGTACATGTAGTGCCCTAGCATGTACTCCATAATTATCATCACATCCCTAATACAAATGCATCCTTCTCTTTTTCGATCTACCATAAATAGACTGCAACTTTTGATCGAAAGAGTTGTCTGTCGTTGTACACTTCATCTTAATTGATTCGTCATACTTATTTTTCTTGCCCAAGTAATAGAACATCACATCTACATGCTACCAATACAAAATTTCTAAATTACAATAAAAGATTTGGGTCATGAATAAAAATTGTATAAACATGAAACATTCAAAACATAATAAGTATGTTATTTGTATAACATCTCATTATACTAAAATAATAAACATAATAGAGTTTAAGAACATGAGATGATATTAATATCATATCAATATAATATGTATACAAAACAACATAACATAGTTTAAGGATATGGAATATATAGGGAAAATTGGTATCATATCAGTATAATATGTGTATACCGACATTGCAAAGTGTCCAAACCCCTATATTTTGGTATCATGTTGGTATATTATCAGTATAATATCTGTAAGCAATAATATTAAGTGCAAAAAATTAAACTTACAGAGGAGGAGATAGGTTGGCCTGGGGTAATCAATGTGTAAAACCATTCTTTATCAGTGATATTAACGATTGTTGGATTCAGATTGTTGTCATGATCATGGTATACTTTATTTGACCTAAATAATATGATAGATGTTAAAATCAATGTATTATAAGTAACAATAATATTCAGAATGCAAACTTGATCTCTAGGAAAACTTACTTCGAGCACTTCAGCCGACCCTTTTGAATCCACTCATCAAACTCAGCTACAACACTGTTGTCTATATCTTCAAGCAAATAGATGTCTAAGGGGGATTGTCGCCCCTTCACAATCTCCTTTCCTTTATGTTTATCTCCACTGGGACACCTCCCCTTTTATTAATTGGAGGAGGTAGAAGAAGTAGAGTGTGATCTTCAGTAGAGACGACTGAAGTAGCAACATTAACGGCCGACTCAACAATTTCATCAATCGTGGTTTTTCGTTCACATTCAATAGGTGCATGATCTTTCGATTCATCCTTGTCAGGAACCTAGGTCAGTGAAATTAAACGAGAAATGTCCTAAAAGTAAATAAATTAAGGACAGTTAGATTCATAAAAACTACAAAAGCATAATCTTGAATTAATAAAAGAATTATATTCATGATCTTACCTGGGTTGATGATTTTTTCTTCCTTCTTTCACCTTCAGCTATTGTTGAGTTGGCTTTTAACATGAAAATGTATAATATTAATAGATAATGAAAATAAATGTAAATGGCAAATCACAATCCAAATAAAGTGTTCAAAATTACCTTCCTCTTTTTGTCGGAATCACTAACAATCTCTTGTAATGCCATCAAAATCTGGCTTGCAACTTCAACATCTATACATTTTCCTTACTAGCAGATTCTTCTTTATAGTCTTCTGCCTTATTTACATCATCTTCCAACATGAAAAATGAAAAATTTAGTGAGCCAAATGAATGTATCGAGTTGGTATAACATCAATATACACAAGCAAACAGTAGATAACAACAAGCATACAATATATAATATATTATAATGTAGGTATATAAATGGTATACTTCTATCATATCATTACTATTCTATAATGAAAGTCTAAAAGAATTCATTGGTTTCAAAGCTTGGAACATTTACCTTCTGCAATAGGGATTTCATATAATTAATTTCTTCAAAAATCTTATCAAAACCCTCTTTCAAGATTATTTTGATCTTGTTACAACAATTGCATTGCCTTCTAGGTATACTCATAGTTGTAGCAAACTTATTTACAGGAATATTACTGCCAATAGGTTTATTTACAGGAGACGACAAAAGAAATATTGGGGGATCAACAAAAATATCGTAATCTGAAAATTGATGTTGGCCCCCATCTTGTTCTGCAATCAAGCTATCCATGTATGGCTGCAGTAGCTCATTAGGGCTTGCTACAAAACTTTTGAACTGAAAATAGACAAATATGAGATCATAACAAATTTGACAACAAAGAATAGTTCAATTATAATATAAATGTTGTGTATAATATATGATCAAATACATGAAAAATTACCTTATTAACAGATAAATTGTTCAGCACCTTCTCC
>JAJIYU010011323.1:0-15366 GCA_030144865.1 Tinospora cordifolia
TCAGAGTGAAGGCGTCTTCACTTGAGATGATTTTTTTCAGTCTAAAGATGCCTTCACGTTGAGATAATTTTTTTTTAAAGTAAAGTGACGTGAGCGAAAATTTTTGCTCTCTTTTCTGAGAAATTGCAGAATTGAAGAAGAAGAAAAGAAAGAACAAGAAAGGAAAAAAAAAGGCGACAAAAAAACAAACCTAAAATTCTTGTTTCTGAATCAATTGCAGAATCGTAGAAAATGAAGAAGAAGACGACCACAAATTTTTTTTACCTAAGAGTAAAGGCGTATTCATTGAAGGCACCTTCACTTTGAGATAATTTTCTTTTTTCATTTGAAGACGCCTTCACTTTGAGATAATTTCTTTTTTTAAAGTGAAGTGATATGAGTGAAAATTTTTGCTCTCTTTTCGGAGCAATCTCAGAATCGAGGAAGAAGAAAAGAAAGAAGAAGAAAGGGAAAAGGAGGCGACCCAAAAAAAGAACACCTAAAAACCCTATTGCTTAATCAATGGTAGAATTGCAAAAAATGAAGAAGAAAACGATCAAATTTTTTTTACCTCAAAGTGAAGGCGTCTTCATTGAAGACGCGTTCCCTTTGAGATATATATTTTTATTAGCCTCAAAGGGAAGACATCTTCATTAAAGATGCATTCACTTTGAGATAAATTTTTTTAAAAGTAAAGTGAATGCGTCTTCCCTGAAAACATCTTCATGCAAGGGAAAATCTTTTAGCTTCCCATTAAAAACACCTCACTTTGAAATAATTTTTTTTTCCACTCTCAAAGTGAAGACCAATTTTTAGTGAAGCATTGTAAAAATGTGAAGAACAATTTATTATTTTTTTTCTGCGAATACTAATTTGATAATTTTTTTCGAGTGAAGAAGAATTTATTATTCGGTGAATGCGTCTTTCCTAAAAAGAAAGGAAAAAACCCTTTAGAAGAAAAAAAAAGAAAGAATTTTTTTGTTGTTTTTAGCTTCTCACTAACAAATGCCTTCACCTTGAGATAATTTTTTTTCTACTCTCAAAGTGAAGACCAATTTTTAGTGAAGTGTCATAAAAATGTGAAGACCAATTTATTATTTTTTCTACGAAGACTAATTTGATAAATTTTTTTTAAGTGAAGACGAATTTATTATTCAATGGATACGTCTTCTCTAAAAAGAAGGAAAAAAGAAAGAAACTTTTTTTTTTCTTTTTTGTTTTTTAGCTTCCGACTAAACAACGCCTTCACTTTGAGATAATTTTTTTTTCCACTCTCAAAGTGAAGACCAATTTTTAGTGAAGTGTCATAAAAATGTGAAGACTAATTTGATAAATATTTTTTTTAAGTGAAGACGAATTTATTGTTCAGTGAATACGCCTTCCCTAAAAAGAAGGAAAAAAAACCTTTTAAATGGACAAAAAGAAAGAAACTTTTTTTTTTAGCTTCAAACTAAAAAACGTCTTTACTTTGAGATAATTTTGTTTTTTCATTTTCACCAATTTTTGGTGAAGTGTCGTGAAAATGTGAAGACCAATTTATTATTATTATTTTTTTTGCGAAGACTAATTTGATAATTTTTTTAAGTGAAGACAAATTATTATTTAATGAATACACCTTCCCTAAAAAAAAGGAAAAAGAAAACTCCTATAGAAGGAAAAAAGAAAGGTGTCTTCAGTGATAACGCATTCTAGTGAGAAGCTAAAAAACAAATTTTTTTTTTCCTTCTAAAGGAGTTTTATTTTTTCATTCTTTTTAGGGAAGACATATTCACTAAATAATAAATTCGTCTTCACTTAAAAAGTATTTATTAAATTAGTCTTCATATTTTTATGACACTTCACTAAAAATTGGTCTTCGCTTTGAGAGTGAAAAAAAATTATCTCAAAATGAAGGTGTTTTTTAGTCAGAAGCTAAAAAAACAAAAAATAAAAAAAAGTTTCTTTCTTTTTTCCTTTTAAAGGAATTTTTTTTCTTCTTTGTAGGGAAGACGTATTCATTGAATAATAAATTCGTCTTCAATTAAAAAAATTATCAAATTAGCCTTCGTAAAAAAATAATAATAATAAATTGATCTTCACATTTTTATGATGCTTTACAAAAAATTAACCTTCACATTCAAAGTGAAAAAAAAAAAAAAACTCAAAGTGAAGGGTTCGTTAGTAGGAAGCTGACAAACAAAAAGTTCTTTTTTTTGTCTTCTAAAGGGCTTTTTTTCCTTTTCTTTAGGAAAGACGTATTCATTGAATAATAAATTTGTCTTCACTTGAACGTTTTTTTTTTATCAAATTAGTATTTGTAGAAAAAAATTGGTTTTCACATTTTTACAACACTTCACTAAAAATTGGTCTTTACTTTCTTACTTCCAAAAAAAAAAAATCAAAGTGAAGGCGTTTTTTACTGGGAAGCTAAAAAACAAAAAAAAAAAATTGTTTTCTTTTTTCCTTCTAAAGAGGTTTTGTCTTCTTCTTTTTAGGGGAGACGTATTCACTGAATAATAAATTCTTTTTCACTAATTCTTTTTATCAAATTAGTCTTTGTAGAAAAAATATTAAATTAGTCTTCACATTTTTATGATGCTTCTATCGGGGCCCCTTCCCTAGGTCGAAGGGCAGCTCAACTAGCACGGTGACCCAACGAACCCACTTACGCAGTCAAGTTCGCCCAATCACTGTTAAGCCTTTCTAATTACAACAACAATTGACATCAAAATAATTTAAAGATTCATTTCATGAAGTATGAAAGTAAGCAAACATTATAGGGAGTTGTCGTTTATATATTACATATTTTCTTGTTTCAAAATAAGTAGTTGACCATTATTCACATATACACAAATGCCAACCTGTAACAACTAACAACACCAAGAAAACGAAAGGAACCACAAAGGAAATTAGACTATTATCATGCCTTTCCCTTTGTCAGCCACCGATGGTCTTGAAATGTTAGTAGAGTAGTGAGTTTAAAATTTCAACACGGCTCAGTGAATAAAACTAGCATATTACATATAACCAACCTCCCCCCCCAAAAAAAAAGAAAGAAAAAGTGCATTTATGCATGAATAGTAGTGATGAAACATTGCTTGAAAACATGATCTATAGTAAAAGTAGTTATCAACAGTGCAGTAGTTAACGAAGAATAATTTGAACACATGTTAATTGAAAATTGTCTCTGGACTAGGATTTCAAATTATCAAATCTAACTCTATGGTTATCGCTCGAGCAGGTCAAGAGTCAAGCATACCGACCACTCAAGCGAGTCATGAGGTAGGTGTATTTCTCGAATATTGTAACCTTGCACTCGGTCCTCAAGTGTCGTCACTTGAACTGGTTAGAGGTTAGGCGCATTGATCATATGTCCTAACCCCGCGCTCGGACCTTGTGTCTAATTTTAACCATATTGTGTACCCTAACCCCGCTCTTGAAACTCGAGTCTATGGTCTTATTATCGGTGTACCTCTATATATACTTCAAAGTAATTTGATGTAGCTCAAATCACATGAAACCATTCAACCTATGTTATTTCACTCATGTTTTATACAAGAAATATAAGTTAAACCGTACGTAGGATTTGCACAAAATTTTCTACATTTGATTTACACTTCCCAAATATTCATTAGAATTTTAGATTGGAATTTTTGGGCTTCATTTGATAGGGTTTTTAAGTGAGATATCAGTTACCTTAAATTTTCGATTTTCATGGGATAGACAGTCACTATTCATGTAATTTGACCCACTTACCTACTTTAGATTTGGACGAAATTTAATACACTTGTTTTTAGGATACTCAGTAAGGTCTCCACCAAATTTCAGCTCAAAATATTGAGATTTTATCACTCAATTGATCCCCCAAAGTCTCAGCAGTATCATAGATTTTTACTATATTAATGTTTTCTATGATTTTTAAGTATTTATTTCCCTGATTAAACCTCTAATTTAAAGATTATTTCTTACACCCATTATGTGTATTTAAATCACAGAACATCCCCTATTAAGACTCATTTGAATCAGTAAGCTAAGGTGGCCAAAATCCTACTCAAACATATCATCAAACACATAGCATGCCCCAAATACAACTCTGAAAATTTTTCTAAGTACTAGAACTGATGCAATGAGATAACTTAGCATGAATGGAATATCATGAAGACAAAAGCTTATGGTACGGGCGTTATAACTTCTTGTAGCCTCAAGTGTCAGGATTAAGTGCCCTAAGTTTAAGCGCAATTGGAGGTCTCTAACTACCTCAAATATTGCTCCAAAGTTGACAACCAAAACACTTATTTTTTTTTTGTTTTTCCTGGAGACAGAAACTAACGATATATATTAATAATAATAAAAGGTTTAAGTACAACTGTCGGATGAGAAGTTCGACATAACAATGGACAAATTACAATAATTGTAGGATGTTTCCCCCATTACCCAAAGAACACGAGTAAGCAGCCAATCAATTTGACACCTTGCAAACCACATTCAAGCGTTTGGTTTTCATTTCTCAACGATTGGAACTTGAAATACACGTGACAAAGATGGGAAAGGGTGCTTTTACCTCAAGAAACAATCTCGGATTGGCTAGGGAATACTCCTCTTAAGTTTGGATCAATATTGCTCCATTGTTCCAACTATTCAACTATGTTGAACACTTCACTTTGGTGATCGTTTTTGTTTCTAATGGCTTTGGGTTTGGAGTAAGGGAATGCAGGGTCTTAGAGAGAGATATGAGAGCTTTCAAATGGTTGTAATCTTAGACATTTTGGCTTTGGGACGAAGAAGAAAGGAGGTGGTGATGTTGGGTTGTTGCAATAGAAAATGCCAGAAAACAGAGTTTTGTTGCATGTTTGGAAGTCCCTTGTATGGCCAAATCGCTTGCCACATGGCTCTTGGGTGGCCATGCAAGGTGTCCTGCTAGCTAGACTTTGTAATCTGGCTGGCGGCTCTGCCAGATGGCGAAACCACGGCCCCAAAACTAGGGGTCGTGCATGGTTTCATGTTGCAATTTCTAGGGAAATGGAGAGGAAACAGAAGAAGAAAGAGGGAAGGAGGGGAACAGTGGGCGCGTGGGTCACCCAGGGCCTGCGTGCTAAAAAGGGCCCACAACTCGTGCATCTAGTTGGCCGGCATGGGCCCATGGCACGTGCCTTGGTTCGGCCTGCACAGGCCCGTAAGCATGTTTGCCTTGGGCCCCAAAACCTGGAAATCCATTTTTTTTTTCTTTTTTATTCGTGTTTTTTTCCTCTCTCTCTCTCTCGTCCTTTTTCTTATTCTATTTTTTATAACCATTATGTGCATATATTTATTTTTATTCATTTGCCCCTTATTCTCTTCAAAAGTTTTAATTATACCTCAAATTTTAATATTTATATATATATTTTTTCAAAAATCACATATTTTACCTAAAAATTAATATTTTTCTCTTAAAAATTAAATAATTACCTAAAAATTCACAACTTCTTTTCTAAAAATTAAATAATTACTCTAAAAACCATATTTTCTCCCTAAAAGTCACATTTCCTCAATAATTAATGTATTCTCTTTCCAAAAAATATATTTTTCAATTAATCTAAATTCCTTTAATTAAATGAGTAAAATTAGAGAAAATTGAGAAAATTTATGTATTTACATTAAAAATTTAGGAAAATACATGGAAATATATATATATATATATATATATATATATATATATATATATATATATTGAACCCATTAACTTAGTGTTCCAAAAATATGAGTCATTATAGTTTTATGCCCTTATAAAAATTTCGTCCTTGAAATTTGCAAATGATATAGATAATAATAGACAAGGAGCAACACTTATCAACTCAGGATAATGTTGGATCATGAAATCTTCGCTCTCCCATGTATCTTGCTCAACACCATAGAACTGCTAGCGCACTCGTATCTTGGTATCTCCTTGTTGCGCAACTGTCTTGTAACTCGATTGATGATGGCCATAGGCATCTTATCATATGTACAGTCCTCTCGCAACTTAATGTGCCTCCAATCAATAATATGTTAGGGATCGGAGTGATACTTCCTCGACATAGAAACATGAAACACATTATGCACGTCCAATAACTGTACTGTGGCAGCAATGCTAACCGACAAGCAACGGGGCCAATCCTCTAAAAGATCTCAAAAGGCCTAATATATCTCGATGTGAGCTTCTCTGAAATTCTGAATTGTGCTTGTTCCTTTCAAGGCGAAATATGAAGGACATCGTCGCCAACCCTAAACTTAAGGACCCTTCTTCGGTTATTGGCATAAATTTTCTGTTGGTTCTGAGTAGCTTTCATATTATGTCAACTCCTTTGTATTTTCTCATTCTGCTCTATCACCAGTTTCGCCTTAGCAGGCAGGAGATCTCATTCTGCTCCTACCTCTACATGGTCGACTATACAACGCATCAAATGGTGTTGTCCCGATGCTTGATTAATAGTTGTTATTATAAGCAAACTTGCACAAGGCTAAATGATCCTCCCAACTATCACTGAAGTCCAAAACGCAAGATCACAACATATCTTTCAAAATCTGGATCACTTGCTCAGACTGACCATCAGCCTACTGATAGTATGATATGCTGAGGTTCACCTTCGTCCCCAACTGAACTTGTAATGCCTGCCAAAATCGGGATGTGAACCTAGTGTCTTTGTCTGAAACTATGGACAATGGAGCCCACGAAGCTTCATAATCTCTCTAATATAAAGTTAGCTCGATTGCTCCATTTGAATCCTTGCTATGCATAGGAAGAAAATGGGCAAACTTCGTCAAACGATCCACAACTACCCAAATAGCATCACGCCTTCGTTGCGTACGGGGTAGTCCTGCAACGAAGTCCATGGTGATGTGTTTCCACTTCTACTCTGGTATAGATAAGGGCTGTGAGGATCTATTGGGTCTGTGAGGATCTATTGGTTTCCACTTGTTGGCACGTATCACATCTTTGAATAAAAACTGTTGTGTCTTGTTTCATCTCGAGCCACCAATATGTGCATTTAGCATCTAGATATATCTTAATGGCAACCGGATGAGCAATGTATCTCGAACGGTGTAGCTCTTTGAGCACGCTACGTCTCAGGCTAGCATCATCTACTATCCATAGCTGTCTCTTGAACCTCAGTATGCCCTATGAATCTAATGACCACTCTCCACGAGAAGTGTCCTCTGCCCATGCCCTGAACATTTCATAGTCCACATCACGAGACTGTCTCTTTATGATCTTCTAAACCTGAACTGGTTGGGCTGAAATCTGTGCACTGACTCTATCCTTAGAAGATGAGTCATGGATATTCGTAATAGTGTCAAAGTCAATCATTCTCCACTCATGAGACATGTGTCTAGCCATGCTTGTAGGCTCAACCCATTTCTGACTTAAAGCATTGGCCACCACATTGACATTTCCCAGGTGGTACTTAATAGTGAAGTCATAATCCTTTAATAGCTCCATCCATCATCTCTGTCTTATGCTCAAATCTTTCTGTGAGAATAAATATTTAAGGCTCTTGTGATCCGAATAGAGTGTGAAATGCTTACCATAAAGATAATGTCGCCATATCTTGAGTGCAAATACTAATGTTGCCAATTCTAAGTCATGTACAAGGTAGTTCCTCTCATGAGTCTTCAACTGTCGTGAGGCGAAAGTAATAACCTTGTCATCTTGCATTAACATACAACTGAGGCTTGTTTGCGATGCATCAGTTTATGTAATCAACCCTCCGTCGGGCTCTAGCAATACTATCACTGGAGCTGATGTCAATCTCCATTTAAACGTAAGAAAGGCATTCTTGCACTCATCAGTCCACACAAATGGAGCATCCTTCTTGGTTAGCTTCGTCGTTGGAGTTACAATCTTCGAGAAGTTTTGGATGAAATGGTGATACTGGCCTGCTAAACCCAAGAAGTTGCGGATCTCAGTTACTCGATTAGCTGATAATTGCCTCAACTTTAGTGGGGTCAATAGAAATACCCTCAGCTGTAACCATGTGACTAAAAAATCGGACCTCTGATAACCAAAACTCCAACTTGTTGAACTTGGCATACAACCTATGCTCCCTCAAGGATTGTAATGCGATCCTCAAGTGCTTGGCATGCTCTTCACGAGACCTCGAATAGATCAAGATGTCATCGATGAAGATAATCACAAAGACATCGAGATATGGTCGAAACACTCTCTGCATGAGGTCCGTAAACATAGTTGGGGTATTTGTCACACCGAACGACATGATTAAGTACTCATAGTACCCATATCGAGTGCGGAATGCAGTCTTCTGTACATCTTTTTCCTTGACTCTCAGTCGATGGTACTCAAATCTCAGATCAATCTTCAAAAACCCCTTGACACCCCTAAGCTGATCAAATAAGTCGTCGATACGTGGAAGAGGGTATTTATTCTTGATCGTTACCTTGTTCAACTATCGGTAGTCGATGCATAAATGGAGGTTCTCATCCTTCTTCACAAATGATACCAGAGCACCCCAAAATGACACACTAAGGGAAATGAATCCCTTACTCAACAACTCTTCTAGCGAGATCTTCAACTCTAGTAATTACTTAGTTGCCATGAGGTAAGGAGGAAGTGATACAGGTCGTGTCCCTAGAATGACCTCAATAATAAAGTGGATCTCCTGCTTAGGGGGCAAGTCGGATAGATACTCAGGGAATACGTTAGAGAAATTTGTAGCGACAGGGATCTCATCAATACTAGACTGTGAAGGTGCCTCATCTATGGTGGTTAGAACGGCTAGAGTATCAATTTCATGCTGCGTCATTAATCTGCCATGAGTACTCTGTCTATCAGAAGCTCTGTCCTGAAAGACAATAGTGGGTTCTCTTGGAATTTCAAGCACAACCCTCTTAGCAAAAAAATCAACATGTGCGTAGTACGTAGCTAGTCAATCCATCTTGAGTATGACATCAAACTCAAGAAACTCCAAAACTCGGAGGTCTATAATAGTGCCAAAGTCCCCCAACTAAGCAAACACCTCTCATATATCATATTAGGGTAGATACATTTCCTAGTGGCAGTACTCAACATCAACCAAGTAGGATTCTTAATTGGTATAAGTCCCAACCTATCCACAACACATCTTGAAATAAAAGACAAGGTAGAACCAACATCTATCGGGACGTAAATAAATTAATCACAGAGTGAAACAATACCTTTCACCAAATTCCTCGTCGAATAAAGGTTAGGCTGCGTGACGGCCTATGCTTTATCTCTGATGGCTGGAGTAGAAGAACTAGGACCTACTACAAGAGTTGGACACTAAACCCTCTTATGTTCAACCTGTTACACTGCATGTAAGGGGTTGCCTCTGTCCTCCCTAATAGCCTTGACTCTGTTCGCGACCTCGACCACAGCCTCTGTCTCGGCCCCCAAAAAATGTACTTTGTTGCTCAACCGGTGGCCGTGACTTAACAGGAGTAGCTGCAAGCGTAATTGCCCTCGTTACAGCCTGATCGGGAGCAATGCTCAATTGTCCCTCAGAGAACTCTCTTCCTCTTCCTCCGCCTCTACTGACGACCATGACCTTAATAATCTTTGGACCAACCTTTATATGACGGCTAAGTTTGCGATAGTGCCTGCTGCTGTGGATGAGGGGTACCACTTGGTACTATAGAAATTTCAAGACGCTCATCTAATTTGTCCATCTCATATTGTAGGGCCTCCCTCTAAATCTCTTCTAAGTTTCGAGCCTTGGATGTGGAAGTCGCTTGCCTGATAGCGACCCTCAGCCATCGTTGATAAAATCTAGCCCTCTCTCTTTGCATAAGCTTTTAATTTTAAGAACCGATGTGTATACTCTCTCATTGTCATGGTCCCCAAGCAAGCTCAAAAACTCAATCTTCTTATGTTTCCGCTTAGCCTTCGGAACGTAAGTTGAAAGAAAAAACTCTCTAAACCTGACCCAAGAAGAAATCGAGCCCTCTATACTCCATATAGATCGCCACCATTTGGCAGTCTCACCTTCCCTAGGTCGAAGGGCGGCCCGACCGGCACAGTGACCCAACGAATCCACTCATCGAGTCAAGTTCGCCCAATCATTGTTAAGCCTTTCTAATTACAACAACAAATGACATTAGAATAATTTAAGGATTCATTTCACGAAGTACGAAAGTAAGCAAACATTACAAAGAGTTGTCGTTTATATAATACATATTGTCTTGTTTCAAAATACATAGTTGACCATTATTTACATATACAGAAATGACCAACTTCTAACAAAAAGCAAGAAAAGGAAAGGAATCCCCCAAGGGAACTAGGCTATTACCATGCCTTTTTCTTTGTTAGCTACCGATGGACTTGAAACGTTAGTGTAGTGAGCCTAAATTTTTAACACGACTCAGTGAGTAATAAAGCAAGCATGTTGTATATAACTAATAATATTAAAAAAAAAGTGCATGTATACATGAATAGTAGTGATAAAACATTGCTTGAAAACATGACATATAACAAAAGTAGTTATAAACAATGCAACAGTTAAAGAAGAATAATTTGAATATATGCTAGTTGAAAATAATATCTGGACTAGGGTTTCAAATAATCAAATCCAACCCTATAGTCATCGCTCAAGTGGGTCATGAGTGAGATATATTGGCCACTTAAGCGAGCCATAAGCTAGGCATATTCATGGAATAACCTAATCCTGCGCTTGGTCTTCAAGTGTCGTTACTCGAGCGGATTGGAAACTAGGCGCATTGATCATATGCCCTAACCTTGCGTTTGGACCTTGAGTCTAATTTCAATTACATCATGTACTTTAACCCCACGCTTAGACCTCGAGCTTATGGTTTCATTATCGATGTACATCTATATATACTTTAAAGTAATTTGATGTAGTTAAAATCATATGAAACCATTCAACACATGTTATTTCACTCATGTTTTATGCAAGGAATACAAGTTAAAGTAAACACCTATTAAACTACTCACATTGGGTTCTGCGTACTGATGTCTCATCGAAACTTGGTCCAATCCCGTAGTGTATGCTCAGATCTGCATTCTTTAAACCCAACTTTAATTTTTTTGAGAAATGTGATTCAATTCTAGTTCTATTATCCTTAATCGGTCTCAGTCAACTTAAATTTGACTCGATCAAATTTGGTCAACTGGTTAAACTTGGTCAACTAGTTAAACTTAGTCAAAATCGGTCAACATGATCAACTTGGATCTGCATCTTCAGTGAAGACGCAGTCACTTTGGGGTAAAAAAATTTTGGTTGTCTTCTCATTTTCTACGATTTTGCTATTGATTTAGAAACAGGGTTTTTAGTTTTTTTTTGGGTCGCCTCCTTTTTTCCTTTCTTCTTCTTCGATTCCGTGATTCCTTAGAAAAGAGAGCGAAAATTTTCACTCATGTCACTTTACTTAAAAAAAAAAGTATCTCAAAATGAAGGCGTTTTCAGTGAAGACACCTTCACTTTGAGGTAGAAAAAATTTTCGTTGTCTTCTTTTTCAATTTTTGTGATTCTGCCATTGATTTAGAAACAGGGTTTTTAGTTTTTTTTGTCACCTCCTTTTTCCCTTTCTTTTTCTTTCTTTTCTTCTTCTTCAATTATGTGATTCCTCATAATTGAGAGCAACAATTTTCCCGCATGTCACTTTACTTTTTTTTTTTTTTTTAAAATATCTCAAAGTGGGCAAGAAGAAGCAGAGGAGGAGCAAGAAGAAGCAGGACACTATCCAAAACGGGGCACCAGACTTTCTGCATCAGGTTGAGGACCCGAAACTCGAGTTGGAGCAGCATGAACAGATGGAGCAGGCTCATGGGTTCGAAGACGATGGGCTTGGGCCGATGGATTAGGGACAACAGATTGAAGCGGGGCCCAATAAGGAGGGGCAGATACCCAGAGAGGAAAGAAGCCCGAGGAAGAACTTAGAAAGGTTGGACCTCAAAACGTATACTAGAAAGCAAGCCAATATGGATAGGAATAACAACATCTGGATTGAACTAACAAGCCTAGATAAAGCCAAAAGGAAAGAAAAGGAAATTATCACATATTCCTCTGAGTTTGAAGATTACATCCTAGAAACTCCTTCCTCCAATCCAAAGTGGCCTGATAGGGCGATTGAAGAGGAAGGCACAGGCCTAGATACGATCAGCACTAGAGACAGGCCCTGGAACCCAAAGGTACGCTCTATTATATGCTTTCCTTCACCAACTAACAATGCAAGTGTCTACAAACTCTCACCACTGAGGCACGAGAAGTATGGGGAGTGGAACAAAGTGCTAGAAGTTGGCGAACACTCAAACAAAAATGAACTTGACAACAGCAAACCGGAAGAGAATGAGGATTCTGGAGTGGATAGAGTGGCTCGATTTCTGAAGGAGATAGACATAAAGCTCTTTCAGTTAGAGGATTCGGAGTAATGGACCAGGCATGTTTTGGGTTTAGCAATCCTAATGAGGATATTTTCCTGGAATACCAAGGGCTTTGGTCCCTGGCAAAAATGTTGTACGATCAGACGCTCAGTCGGAGCAGCTTACCCCCAGATAATCACCTTCCAAGAAACCAAACGAATAAATCTTTTCCCAGAGATTATGGGTCTAGTGTGGAAGAAGAGATTCTGCAACTGGACCTCTATTCCCGCGGATGGCACTGCAAGGGGCATCCTGGTAGCTTGGGACAGCTACTAGATTACAATCACTGATCAATTCGTTGGCCATTATTCTCTCTCGATACAAATTCTCCATCCAAGTAATATTAGTTGATGGTTCACTTCTGTGTACGGTCCCTGTTCCTCTAAGGATAAAGACTCTTTTTGGGATGAACTGGCGGCTCTCTCGTCAATTCTATCGGGGTTGTGGTGTATAGGAGGGGATTTCAATGCTATCAGGTGCATGGAAGAGAAGATCCACTTCTCGTCTTCGTCGCATGACATGAAGCGATTTGATGATCTCATTAATGAGTTGCACTTGAGGGACGTTGAGCTTCAGAATGCAAGGTTCACTTGGTCAAACAACCGTAATCAACCAACTCTTTCAAGACTGGACTGTTTCCTCGTAAATTCTGACTGGGATAACCTATTCTGAAACAGCCGTCATATTACCCTCCAACGTAGCACTTCAGACCATTAGCCAATTCAATTGGATACTCAACCGCGGCGGTGGGGTCCAACTCCTTTTAGATTTGAGCACTCCTGGATGGATAGGAAGGAGTTCGGGAATAACATGAAGGAATGGTGGAACAAGCCGTCTCATGGAAAATGGCAAGGATACAGATTCATGCAGAAACTCAAACAGTTGAAGCTAGATTTAAAAACTTGGAGCAAGAATTTTTGAGATGCTGATGATTGTGCGAAGAAGGAGTTGTATCTAAAAATTTAGGAGCTAGATCGTAGAGCAGAACAGGGCATTACCACACAGGAAGATAAAGAACTGAGAGCCAGAACCATGTAGGAGATAAACACCATTGAAAACAGAATTGATAGGGAATTCAGATAGAAAGCTCGCATAAAGTGGGCCAAGGAGGGTGACACTAATTCAAGATTCTTCCATTGGCTGCTATCAATTTGGAGAGAAAGGGCTTTTATATCCAAAATCAAAGATGCAGACGGAGTCATGATCGATGAGGAGAGAGACATACAACAACATATCATCACATACTACACAAACTTATATTCTGACGGCAAAGGGCCTAAACGGGCGATTGATGGGATAGATTGGAATCCCATAGCAGAAGAGCAGAAGGATTGGCTTGAGAGACCATTCATGGAAGAGGAAGTGAAGGAGGCGGTTTTTAGCTGTGAAGGAGAGAAAGCCCTAGGTCCAGATGGATTCACAATGCTCTTTTATCAAAAGAACTAGGACTTGTTGAAGACAGATATCATCCAAATCTTGGAAGAGTTTTAGTCCACGGGTGCTATCAATAAATGTGTAAGCGAGAAATACATACAGTTGATCCCAAAGAAGACTAGCCCAGAGAAGGTGGAGGAGTGCAGACCTATCAGTTTAGTAACTAGCTTATATAAAATTATCGCTCGAATCCTAGTGAGGCGCCTTAGAGAGGTGATACATGTTACAGTCGCAGAGTATCAAATGGGATTTGTAAAATAGCGTCATATTTTTTATGTTATCCTGACGGCAAACGAGGTAGTTGAGGATTATAGAGTTAGGAAAAAATAAGGTTTGGTGGTTAAAATTGACTTCTCTAAGGCTTACGACTCAATTAGATGGAAGTACCTTCTTTATGTTCTGAAGAGGAAAGGATTTGGAGAGAGATGATGCAGATGGATAACGAGATGCATTTCCAAAGTTTCTTACTAAATATTCATGAATGGTCAGCCAAAGGGGAAGATCTTAGCCTCAAGAGGTCTTAGACAAGGGAACCCTCTCTCCCCTTTCTTGTATATTTCAGTAGCCGACAACCTACACGGCATTCTGCAGAGGCAAGGCAATTTGGGCTCCAAGGCTTCGAGGTAGGAGGTCAAAAGATCTTTCTCTCCCATCTCTTCTACGCTGATGATGCCTTATTCTTCCTCAATAATGATCCTAAAAGCTGGAAGTTGCTCTTATTGGCCCTAGAAAGTTTTTCTTTAGTTTCTAGTCTGAAGATAAATTTCCTCAAAAGCCAAGTGGCTGGTGTTAATATTAAGGACGAAGATATGAATCTAGCACACAAGATCTTCGGCATTCATGTGTCCAAATGGCCTATGAAATACCTTGGTCTTCCGCTAGGGAGAAATCCTAGAAGTATCTCCTTTTGGGATCAGTGATTCAAACTGTCAAAAGGAGAATTGAAGGGTGGAGATGCAGCTACTTATCCAGGGGTGGCCATCTTCTTCTAATCAAAGCTGTCTTAGAGGCTCTTCCGACATATAATATGTCAATTTTCCAGATGCCGACTGCGGTTCACAAGGAGTTGGAAAAGGGCATTAGAAGATTTTTCTGGAAGGCTAAGGGTGTTGAGAAGGCTCACATGCTTGTCAAGTGGCAACAGGTTTGCAGGTCCAAGGAGGAAGGGGGATTGGGAGTAGCTTAGCTAAAAATTAGAAACAACGCCCTAGTAGCTAAATGGCTCTGGAGATTTTCTAAGGCCCAAGACTAGCTGTGGAGCAAGATAATTGCAAGCATCCATGGGAGCTCACAGAATGACATGATGGTAGGTTTGAATGCCAAGGTCTCGAATAGATCTCCTTGGAAGTTCATCTAGTCTCTGTACTCAAAGTTTATTCCTCATATCCAATGGAAAATTGGAGATGGAAAGCACGTTAGATTCTGGGAGGATGCGTGGTGCACATCGACCACACGTAAAGAGGATTTTCTTCGCTTGTACAGGATCGTCTAATGCCCAAAGGCCACTTTGTTTCAAAGCTTTGGGGGGGGGGGGGGGGGGGGATGAGGAGGTAAAGGGCGGGGAGACCGGGCGCAGGAGGCGGGGGGGGGAGGTGGGCACACAA
>JAJIYU010011324.1:0-15452 GCA_030144865.1 Tinospora cordifolia
TGTAAAGTAGCACGGACCCAACCCACATATTGGTTAAGTCCACTGTCAAAAAGAACGGTGGTTAGGTCCAACACTCAAATCAAAGAAACATGGGGGTTGGGGTGTTACAGAAGGTGCTGTGGAAAAATCACGGGGTAGAAGAAGCCACATGGAAACTCAAAAGCGAGATGAAGACCAAGTAGCCGCATCTGTTCATAAGGAATACCTAAATATATACAAATTTCGAGGATGAAATTTTTTCTAAGGAGGGTAGGTCATAACATCTCGAAAAGTTCATATGAAATTTGAATTTTCATTTAGAAAATTATACAGAATTGACGAATAAGAATTTTGACAAGTCCTAGTTATCCAAATGAGGAATAAAATCAATTTAGTAGAAAATATATGAATATAATGTATATTATGGGATATCATAGCCAAAAATACAAGAATATGTGCAATTTTTTTTGAAAATAGGATTAAAAAGTCAATCGAGATCGAGATTTGACAAAAATCCAAAAAGAAAGCAGGAAATTCGGCTAAAAAATAAAAAAAATAAACTTAAAATACATCTTACGGTCCAAAAATGATTTGCCAAAATCCAACGAATGGGATTAAAACCAAACCGAATGCCCGGGTGCACTAGCTCATCAAAATCCAATGGCCAAAGATCGGCGTACAAAACTCGAGGATGATCGTGCAGCTAGAACAAAATTCATTGATCACGAAATCATATCCGCACACTGTGATCGAGGATCATCCGACGGTTGAGATCAAAGTCGTGTAAGATAATTGCGAACTGTGCTGCGCTCGAAGATCAGCGGAAAGTTCAGATCAAAGTCGTGTTAGAAATATCGCGAACTATTGATGTGCTCAAGGAAATCCAACAGTCATGATCGAGACTCTAATTTCTATTGATTGATCAGAGATCGATCCAACGGCCGAGATCAAAATCGTATGCGTGTCTCGAGGAAAATCCTAAGAATTGGAATAAAGCTGAAATTAAAATATGAAAAAATAATGAAAAATATGAAAAAACCCAAAAATTTGAAAAATAGGTTTCTAATTCTAAAAATTATTTCTAAAATATGAAAAAAATTTGAAAACTCCTCATTTTGCTCTAAAAATTAGAAAGTACAAAATTAAGGAATATAGGGTGTTTTATTCAAAGAATACAAAACTTTCTAATCTTTTCCCCTGAAAAACCTATATAAACCTCCCTGGGCTCTCAACTTCATTCATTCCAAAAATAAGAGTTGAATTTTCCTCTTGTTTTCTCTAAGCCTTCTTCTTGGCACCTCTTCCCATCTTCCCTTCTTGTGTGTGTGAGAAGTTCTTCTCTCGAGTTTGAAAAATTAAGTTGGGCGATCTGCATTGGCATTAGTACGTGGGGGAATTGCTGTCGAAATTTCGAAAAAAAAAAGCATCACAAGGTGGGAGTGATTTCTAGAACACTCTTATGTTCTTATTTAAATTCATGGCATGTTCATTGTTGTGTGTTTTTCACTGAATTCAAAGATTTTCAACTTCAGTTCTAGAATTTTAAATGTTTATTTCAGTATTTTAGTTTTGATTTATGTTTGAGCAATCATATCATCCATGCCATGTTAGTATCATGCTTAGGCTTTTAAATTAAAGTATGATGCATGTTTTATGAGTGTATCATGCATTGACTATGTATATTCTGAATTTTAGTTTGATTTAATATTCTGAAGTTTATTTTATGAGATCATTATATGAGAATTAATCTAAGACGATGGAGATAATAACCACGTACCATCATAGTGGTCAAGGCGACACTATGGATGTTCTTTTCATATGAGTTAGGTCCTATGGTTTTCAAACCTAAGTACTTGACGGTCGTGTACCACTGGTAGGTTACCATGTGTAACAGGTTGATGCCGACATGTGCCACTAACGGGTTGACGCCAAGTGGTTCTTTTTTACTTAGTTAAGAACATCAAGGGATTAAAAGCCCTTTTGACCTGAGACTCGACTTAAACAAATTGTTGTTTGAAACGCTTAATGATTGCAAGTGTTTGAATTATGATTGTGTTATGAGTTTGAATATGAAAGATGGTTGTTCGAAAAGGAACCACCAGGCTATGTGCTCACTCCTTCCTTTTTTTATTTTTCAGGAACATGAAATCCATGGAGTAGTTGAATATAAATAGTTTCTTAGAAAGTTTCTACAATATTATATTTTTTAGAATTTTTAAGGGCATGTTGCCCAAAGTTTTTATGCTTTTCTATTGAAAAGTATTTTGAAGTCTTCTGCTATAAGAATTAGTTCATTTTGAAAAGTCCAATACTTTCAATTTTTCTATTATGAATAAAATAGTTTCAATTTCTTTATCTCTTTTAATTTGTCTTGATTTTATTGAAAGTTTTGTATTCTTGAATTTTATACAAAGGCATGAGACATTGAAAAGAAAAGGAAAAGTGTGTGTCACTTGTAATGTAGCACCGGCCCAACCCGCCATTTTGTTAAGTCTACTGTCAAGAGAACGGTGGCCATGTACAATACTTAAAAAATACGGGGGTTGGGGTGTTATAAAAGCGTAGTGATCGCCTAGTTTCCCTGACGATTCATGTCCCCAATTCTTTGGTCTTTTGACTTAGAGGTTGGTTACTCATTGTTTGTATATAAGTGGTCAACTATGTCTTTTGGACAAGACTAAAATGCTTCTGCTTTATATGTTGCTTACTTTTTCTTTTAAGTGTTACAATTATTCTAATATTGTCTGTTGTATTGAGTTGTGAAAAGGGCTTAACAGTGGTCAGGCAAACTCGACTTGGTGAGAGGGTTTGTCAGGCCATTGTGCTGGTCGGGCCGCCCTTCGCTTAGAGAAGGGGTCTCGACATTATTCATTCAGAAATACCGTACATTATATATATATATATATATATATATGTATGTGAGTGTGTATATGTATGTACGTATGTATGTAAGTATGCGCGCAAATCACATCCTGCGATTCAGCTTTTGATTCAGGTTGTTTCCATTTTTGTGCCCTAATCTCTCTATCTTCAAAATTATTCATTTACTTGCTATTTCCACTATTACAATGAAGAACGAGTGTTCATCCTCTACCAACAAGACGAACGTAAATGTTGAGAACTAGGTAAATGACACTCTTCTGAATCTTGCATTCGTATTCATCTGAATGTGATAGTAAATGGTTGTGTGGTCTGTTCAATTTTCTTTGAACTACGATAATAGAGTATAAAGATGTTATCCTATTATAATGTCTATTCTGATATAAAGATATAAATGATGTTTTATTTATTAAAATGATTATTCTGATACTATACACCTTTTTTATTTTGTTATTATACACTTTTTAACATGTTATTATGGTATTATACACCTGTAGGAATATCAATATAATGTTAACACGAAGATTGATACTCAGCCAAGGTTGGCTGCCTGATTAACTTGAACGCACGCAACATGTTGATTTCCACTCTGACAGATTACCAGATGCTCAAGTTTCGGGAAACTTATTTTGGCTACTTTCTTGACATGAAGCAGTTGCTTTGGCAACCTCAGATTGTTTATAACATATTGTTGAGAGAGGTTGTTCAAGAAGACGAGTCTATTCTGGTCTTCAATTTCAATAACATTATTGCAAAATTCTCCATAGTTGAATTGCAATGATAATGGGTTTGAAATGCATCGAAAAAATTAGAAACATTACAACTAGTTTTGAGGATGAAACTTTGAAGGATAAATACTTTAAGGGAGTGGAGATGATAAACAAGAAGTGTATAGTTGACGCATTTACAAATAGAGTATGGGAGAATGATGATGCTGCTATGAAGATTGTAATTTTGTTCTTCATTAATTGTTTTTTGTTTCCTAATAAAATGGAAAGGTTGGTAAATGAAGTTGATTTTGAACCTGTACAAACTGGTGAATATATGGATTATCCCTGGGGTAGGGCTCTTTTTGACACAATAATAGAATCTATGAAGGGTAATTTTGCGGCGAATGCAATCTGGTTGAAAGCTGGGAGGGGCAAATACCCGATCATGTACAGGCTTCTTGGGTTCCCAATCGCATTACAAGTTTGGTTTTATGAGTATTTTGTTGATACTAATGGTTTGTTTGCCAATTGATGTATCAATGGATTTCTTCGTATACTAAACTAGATTTGCATTGGCACACCCAATTTCAAGAGCCTGGAGAAGATGCTGAACAATTTATCTGTTAATAAGGTAATTTTTCATGTATTTGATCATATATTATACACAACATTTATATTATAATTGAACTATTCTTTGTTGTCAAATTTCTTATGATCTCATATTTGTCTATTTTCAGTTCAAAAGTTTTGTAGCAAGCTCCAATGAACTACTGCAGCCATTCATGGATGGCTTGATTGCGGAACAAGATGGGGGCCAACATCAATTTCCATATTATGATGTTTTTGTTGATCCCTCAATATTTATTTTGTCGTCTCCTATAAATAAACCTATTGGCAATAATATTCCTGTAAATAAGTCTGCCACAACCATGAGTATACCTGGAAGGCAATGCAATTGTTGTAACGAGATTAAAATAATGTTGAAAGAGGGTTTTGATAAGATTTTTGAAGAAATTAATTATCTGAAATCCCTATTGCGGAAGGTAAATGCTCCAAGCTTCAAAACCAATGAATTGTTTTAGACTCTTATTGTAGTATAGTAATGATATGATAGTAGTATATAATTTATATACCTACATTATACCATGAGTATAATATATTACATACTGTGTGGTTGTTGTTATCTACTGTTTGCTTGTGTATATTGATGTTATACCAACTCTATAGATTCATTTGGCTCACTAAATTTTTCATTTTTCATGTAGGAAGATGATGTAAATAAAGCTGAAGACTGTAAAGAAAAATCTGCTAGTAGGAAAAAATGTACAGATGTTGAAGCTGCAAGCCAGATTTTGATGGCATTGCAAGAGATTGTCAGTGATACCGACAAAAAGAGGAAGGTAATTTTGAACACTTTATTTGGATTGTGATTTGTATCCATTAATAATGTACATTTTCATGTTAAAGGCCGACTCAACAATAATTGAAGGTGAAAGAAAGAAGAAAAAATTATCAACCCTAGTAAGATCATGAATACGATTCTTTTATTAATTCAAGATTATGCTTTTGTAGTTTTTATGAATCTAACTGTCCTAAATTTATCTGCTTTTAGGACATTTTTCATTTAATTTCATTGACCTAGGTTGTTGACAAGGATGAATCGAAAGATCATGCACCTTTTGAATGTGAACGAGAAACCATGATTGATGAAATTGTTGAGTCGGGCGTCAATGTTGTGATTTTAGCCGTCTCTACTGAAGATCACACTCCACTTCTTCCACCTCCTATAGTTAATAAGAGGGGGAGGCGTCCCGCTGGAGATAAACGTAAAGGAATGGAGATTGTTAAGGGATGACTATCCCCGTTAGACATCTGTCTACTTGAAGATATAGATACCAGTGCTTTAGCTGAGTTTAATAAGTGGATTCAAAAGGGTCGGTTGAAGTGCTCGAAGTAAGTTTTCCTAGAGATCGAGTTTGCATTCTGAATATTGTTGTGTTGCTACTCCTGCAAGTGTACAGGTTCGCTTAAGTATTAACCGGTGAGACCGGATATCGTCCTCAGGGAAAAATGGTTTAGTTAGTGACCTCAAATTCCAATTTACTACTAGTTTTCGTTTTATCAAGACTCTAATTGATGTGTTTATATCAAACTTTGAATGAAAATTTATGCTAGTGAAAGTAATAATTCTATTTTTTTAGAAATCTGGGTTTAATGGATGTCTAGGACAGTGAATGCCGCTGCATGCCCTATGATTCTTGTTTTTTATTATGAATTATCTGCACTATGAGTTTTTGCATCTGTAATTGAAACCCTCTCCCGAGGTGTTTCAATATTAATTAGATTTGTCTTATAAGGCCCTCTCTCGAGGTGCTTACTCAACAACCTAAGTTGTGTATTCAAAAGTCCCTGTGCAACTCCCTAGATCAGTTAATAACGTCCCGATCAATCAACTAGTCTAAGTCCACACTGGGGTAACCACTCACTAGACCTCTCTTCCAAGTTAGTCTAATGCATTGAGTTCATCATGTCTATGGCCCGTAAACACAAAGCATTACGCATGCACAATATAGAATAGTGTTTCTAAATCAATAACTTCAACAAAAGATCACTGTTCATGGATTAGACATCACATCCTAGACAAAGAGAACTAATTAAATAGACATGAAATTAATAGAAAACATTAAACACCAATCAATGAAGTAAATCATACTCAAAATTCGATAATAATCTTCAATCCCTAATTAGAACAATGTTTTTTGCTCTCCTTAGCCATCACAAGTAATTTTTTCCAAATTGAGTATATCTGGGCTCTAATAACCTCTCCCATTTATAGTCCCGCACTAAAAATACCCTAAAAATATGAAAATCTTGATAATTAATCATGTGATTGCGGTAACCAGTGAGCTTTACCCACTTTGTATCCTTCTTCAGCTACCATGATCTTCAATTACTCGATCGTGGTTTCTTGACACTTTCTTCATGATTTCTTCTTCTTTTGCCTTCATATGATGTATTTTCCCTTTTTGCTTCAACTTGCACATGCAATACACTAAATTTCCTTTCCCAAACATCATTTTCTCATAAAAGAATTTCAAATCTTTAAAACAAAGCTTATAATAAAATGAAATAATGCAAGTTCCTAAACTACATGTTCATGCTACTAATTATGCAAATCTTCACCTAATTCTCCCTTCATTTCCTATAAAATGCAATAGAGCACATATACGAATGTTAATTTGCTATGCAACTAACAAATACCCCCAAACTTAGACTATTGTTCATCCCCAAACAAAGACTCCAATCTAAACTGACACATCATATCACATAGAAATAAATTCAATTTCACTCATCATTTTAACCTTAATTTTCCATTCCTTTAGTTTATGACTTATTAACAATTCCTTAGGGCCATTCAGGTTGTCTAAATTTTCAATTCATCCTCTATTCTTTCTCAACTTCACCCTTTCATCTGTTAGTAGCTCAATCCTCCTATACTTTGTAGGTGATTTGCAGGCACCATCCCACTCATAGAAATCCTTTCCTAATACCTAAGTACACAGACCCTCTCAATTTTCTCCTCTATCTATCTGCTACTAAAGTCAAAATATAATCAAGATCAATTGTCTTTCTTTTAGGTTGTAACGTGGTCTGGCTCAAGGTACAAGTGTCATAGGACTTTAAATCTGACTCAAGTGTACACTCAGCAATAATATCAGCCTATAGCCTAATCCTTTTTGTTCAAGCCTTTGTATTTTCTATTCATGCCCGCAACCTTGTCTTCATAGCTCCCCCAAACTTATTCGTCACTTGCACTCCAAATTGTACTTAAACAAAAGTAGAAAAATTCAGTTCTCATTAACAATACTGAAATATTGGAGAAATACATATAACTCCCCTTTCTTGAAGTAGTCAAAAACAGAAACAAAAACTAAAAACATATGCATTTTAATGTTAGCATTCCCTCCTTCTTTTACATAACCAAAACAAGCAATATTAGAACTATGAGTGCACACAAATAGGTCCAACTAAGATGTTCATACAAGGATGGAGTGTCTATATATATAATGTTTAGGTTCATATCAAGAAAATAGGCTATAAGGCTCAAAATTGGCTACAAAGGATGATAAATGCTGGGACTGACCTTTAGGCTATGATTCAAACAAAGATGGCCTACTTCATTTCCCTCCTATAGTCATTCCTAACAGTGTTCAAGATAGATTTGATTATTTCAAGAGTCAATGAGAAATATTCTCTATTTGTGGTTTGGTTTCCATTCCTCATTTTCCTCAATTTTTGGATTCTCAATCTACCTAAGACTATAACGATTTGTCAAGGTCAAATTTCAGACAAACTAAGCACACAGACTATTTAAAAGTACCATAGTTCTTTGTCTCACCATACTAGAGAAATGTTACAATTTCATAGGTTATTTAGTGAAAGTTTTATATATATATATAGACAACCTACCCTAAATGCTTTCCTAAAATGCATCTAACAAAAATTGACAACACAAAATTGGCAAAAAATTGATAAAACAAAACAAAACTGACCATGATTGTTGTGTGTTGAGGCATTAAGCACATACCTCCAACTTGAATGGTGTTTTGTCCTTAATAGCACATTGATTTGCATACGTAGGAAAAGAACACAACATAACATGCATGCAAAGATAGAAGAAAATTAGTTTGGAAAACAGTAAAATTCATTACACAAGTAAGACCATGTATATCGAGTACTGCAGCATTAGAATAACCACCCAAAAGTACAAAAAATGGAGTTTCAAGAGCAGTACAAGACAACAAAACAAATAAAGAAGAAACCAAGGCTCAGAAATCAGCTCCAAAGACTTCTTCCTCGACAATGAAATAATTAAAATCACTGCCATCATCATCAACGCCTACTGGTGGAGTTGGGGGCGCTGGTGGCACACAACATGTCATCGCCATGTAGGGTAGGCAGCAAGAAGGAGGAAGATAAGCTACAACCATGCTCGGGTCCTTGCGGTGTAGCCACTGAGTGAGATACGCAATCCAATGTGTCATGGTATATTCAGTAGAAGAGGGTGACGCAACATTAGTTGAAGAGGTCGATGGAGCATCAGAAGGATGTGCAGGGGCCAGTGTAGAGCTAGCTGGATCAGCAGCTGGTGGTAGTGACTCAGTAGAGGCCTGGCGCCTCTTAACAGATGTGGAAGTGAGCATCTTCACCGCTATATAATCCTTCATCTTCAATAGCGGCTCATACTTTTCCCATACAACCCCAGCTCTTCTACAAAGCTCAGTGATGAGAGTAGGATGCAATAGACCTACATTAGTTTTGTCAATGGCAGACCTAATGGAGTTGGAAATAATTGTCCCAATATTGATTGGGAGCCCTTTCATGATACAGTACACTAAAACAACTTGCTCCATAGTGACCCTGTTAATGGCTGAGGAAGGAAAAAGATTAGCACAAACCAAGTATAGCCAAACCTTAGCGGGGGTCTTAAAACTAGTCTTCACCAAGTTGACGGGCCTGTTGTTGTAGCAAATCCATGAGGCCCCATCAACACATAAAGTTTGCAATACCTCATCCGGATCAAATTTGCGTAGGAGGTTGTATTATTCGTTTGGTGAGTCAGCAGGCAGGCCATAAACTTCATTGATTGCTACTGCACTGAATGGCACCCATTTGCCCTGCACCCATACTATTGTATTGTCTCTATCCAGAGCATTTGCATAAAACTCTTGTACTACAAGAACTATTGTAATAGCTGGTGCCTGGATAAGTCGCTCCAATGCCAAGTAGCCACCACTACATCAATACCTATGTTGCACTCCTCATTCATCAACATGATGCCTCTCTCTGGAATAAGATGCCTGTTGGAGTGTATCATATTGAACCTCTGCTTGGCAGTGATTGTTCTAAAGCGATTACGGTCGGTTGGTGGAGGAGGCGGCGCTGGTTGCTTACCCTTGGAAGCAGGATGTTTCATTCTAGGAGGCCTGCAACAATAGCAATGACTGGCAAAGAAAACAACAAGATTCATACAATAGTATAGTTACCTAGACTACATACTCAAAATGAGTTGAAACTAATTGAAGTACATTAGCCTACAAGTCTAAGCATCCAAAACATCAAAAACATTCATCAAGGCAATAAAAATTGAACCTTGCAATATCAATACCATGATATTCAATTAAAATAGCTATGAAATACGCCTCATCGCATTGAAACAAAACAACCTATAGCCTAGGATGCTCATCATGCACAAATGGATTAAAAAGGAAGAAGGTTGCAAATTTTTGAGGAAAATAACCATTTCAAGCAAAGGAATTGATGGGCAACTCCTAAATCTATCTAAACACTCAAATAAAGCAAAGAACTATTGAAAAGTAAGGTAAAAACACTTATATTATTACTGGAAAGGCAAAAGAAACTCTGAAAATTGAAAAGGAGACTGAGAGCCATAGGAAATTTCAAAAATTTCGGAGCAGAATGAATCAAAATAATCGTAATCTGGCTTATAAAAACGTACGGACTGTGGTCGGAACTTTATGGACCACATTTCATGTATGGATTTTTGAAAAGGATGCAATGATTGGAGTTTTTCCTATTGCGGTCCATAGGTGTGCTCAAAAACTATAGACCGCGATCAGTAGTATTATAGAAATTACCGTTCTATTGACCGCGGTACACAGAAGAGTATTCTTCTGTTGACCGAGGTCTATAGACATTTTACAACTGTGTATGCTCTGTTGATCGCGGTCCACAAAATTAATGATTCTGCTGACCGCGATAACCAGTGTGATGTTATCCCTTCTCAATTCTAAATGTCTAAAACCTGTCTTTTCAACGAAATCCGAGAAAAAAGAAAACTTAATACATGAAAACAATCACGCAAACATACTTAAAATTCCTATTTCAATAGTGGGTTGCCACCCACTCAGCGCTTTGCTTAACGTTGTTAGCTCGACGAGGATATTGTGTTTCAATCTCGAAGAACTGCTATTTCAACAGTCTGCCTTGGCCCTCCGTAGAATATCTTTAATTTCTGGCCATTCACTTTGAATTTGTGGCCATCTATCAAGCTTTGTACTTCTACTGCATCACATGGGAAGACTTGAGTGTCTAGGAAAGGTCTCAACTATTGAGATTTCAATTTTCCTGGAAATAACCGGAGTCTTGAATTAAATAGTAGCATTTGCTGGCCAGGTTTGAACTCGTTCTCTATTAGCTGATCATGCCATTTTTTTGTTCTTTATCTGTTAATGGTGTTGTTCTCAAATACATCTCGGCGAAACTCCTCGAGTTCAACAAGCTGCAACAACCGATTCTCGCCATAGGCTTTTTCATCAAAATTCAACTTCTTTATGGCCCAATAAGCTCTGTGTTCTAACTCACAAGGCAAGTGACATGATTTTCCATACAATAGTTGATACAGAGACATGCCAATGGGCATCTTAAATGTTGTCCTGTATGCCCACAATGCATCCAACTTCAAAACCCAATCCTTACAGTTTGTTCCAATCGTCTTCTGTAATATTGCCTTGATTTTTCGATTAGTTACTTTAGCTTGCCCATTAGTCTGTGGATGATAAGGTTATGCAACCTTGTGTTACATGCCGTACTTGGTGAAAAGGTTGTTGAAAACTTTATTGTAGAAATGTGTACCTTCATCAATCACAATAGCTCTAGGAGTGCCAAAACGGGAAAAATGTTCCGAGAGAGAAACTTCAACACAACTCTAGCATCGTTCTTTGTTGTAGCCACAGCCTAAACCCACTTAGAGACATAATCAATAGCTAGGAATATATATTGTTTGCCATCTAAGGGTGGAAAAGGTCCCATGAAGTCAATGCCCCAAACATCAAACAATTCAACCTCTACAAACGAAGTGAAAGGCATCTCATTCTTTTTAAAGATGTTTCCTTGTTTCTGACATATTTCACATGTCTTCACAAACTGATAGGCATCTTTTAACATGCTTGGCCAATAAAATTCGCTCTCAAGAACACGCCTTACTGTATGTTGATGGCTGTAATGGCCACTATAAAGATAAGCATGGCAATCATAAAGGATTTTGTTATATTCAGATTCAGGAATGCATTGACGAATCACTTCGTCAGCACATCTCTGGTAAAAAAAAAGGATTATCCCAAAGATAGAACTTGCTTTCATGTATGAAATGCTTCAGGCAGCCTTGAGATAAATCTGGTGGAGTAACACCCGTTGTTTTGTAATTAGCAAAATTTGCATACCACGGTGTGCTGTCACTAACTGTCAAGAGATGTTCATCAGGAAAAACCTCTATGATACTCCTTGGATCTAGATTTGCCTCATTGGACAAATGAGACAAATGATTTGCTACAACGTTCTCTGTACCTTTCTTGTCTATCACCTCTATATCAAACTCTTGCAATAGTAAGATTAATCTTAATAATCAGGTTTTTGCATCCTTTTTTGCAAAGAGCTGGCGTATAGCTACGTGATCTGTGAAGACTTTAACATGCAATCCCACAATGTACGACCTAAACTTGTCACATGAAGAAACAACAGTCAGCAACTCCTTTTCGGTGGTAGTATAGTTCTTTTGAGCATCATCCAATGTTTTGCTTGCATAGTATATAGCTCTGAACATTATATCATGTCTTTGTCCTAGGACAGCTCCAACTACATAGTCACTAGTACCACACATGATCTCAAACGGTTCGCCCCAAACTAGTGTGGACATGATAGGAGCAAACGTTAAGGCTCTTTTAAGTATGCTGAAGGCTTCAACACACTTAGTTGTGAAATTAAACTCAGCTTCCTTTTCAAGAAAATAACATAAAGGCCGAGTTATTTGAGAAAAGTTGTTGATAAATCTACGATAAAAACCCATATGCCCCAAGAAACTCTGCACCTCTCACACCGTTGTTGGTGGTATCAGCTTTTCAATGGCTTGAATCTTTGCCTTGTCCACTTCAAGACCATTAACAGTGAAACTTTTTGGCCCAAAACAATACCTTCTCAAACCATGAAATGACACTTTTCCCAGTTGAGAACTAGGTTCTTTTCTTCACAACGAGAAAGGACCCTTTCCAGATTATGCAGGCATTGTTCAAATATTTCACCAAATACCGAGAAATCATCCATGAATACCTCCATCATGTCTTCAATCATGTTTGCAAATATTGCCATCATACATCTCTGGAAGGTGGCTGGTGCATTGCACAAACCGAAAGCATTATTCGAAATGCATAAGTGTTATATGGGCAGGTTAAAGCTGTCCTCTCTTGGTCCTTTGGCGCAATAACTATTTGATTGTGTAATACCCCAAAGATTTGTGCGAAATTTGATGAAAAAATTAAATAAAGTAATTCGGCTTTGAGAAATTTATAACATTTTTAGAGATAAATTGTGTATACTCTAAAGTATGAAATTAATTAAATTAAATTAATTGGAAAACCATGCTATCCGAGAATTAATAATAATCACAGATATATGTGAGTAGGAAAGGCGAATATTAGATTAAGACAAGTATTTAAAAATATTTGTTATGGTGGAAAAAATAATAATAATAATATTATTATTATTATATGATATAAGTATGAATAATATGTGGGTGCTCAAATAATGTCATATTATAGAAATAAATAAATAATTGAATATATAAAGATTAATATGTGTAAATTTATAGCATTTTATTTAATAAAAATGTTGTATGTTTATCTAAAATAAGTATAATTTTATATAAGTATCAATTTATAATTACATAAATTATAAAAAGAATATAAAAATATGTGAAAATAATGAAATGAAAATATAGAGAAATAGGGATTATGGAAAATATTAAAGAAAAAATATCTAATAAATACAAAATTAAAGAATTAGAAAAGGGAAAATATTAACAAGTCCATGAAATAGAATGATTTGTGTAATAAAACCAAGTTTTCATCAATTAAAAAGTGTATAGTTGCTAAATTTCGGATAATAGCAACCTTAGAAAGTGATTTTGATATTAGAAACTGCATCCAACGGCCAGAAATATATCATTCTCACAATCTAAGATCTCACGGTCAGGATCAAAACCGCACCAAACACCCGGATACACCGAATCACTAAAATCCAACGATCCACAAACAATCTACCAGATCCAACGAACGAGATCAAACCAAAACCAGCACCTGGATGCACCGAATTAGCCAAATCCAACGGCCCACGTTCAATCCATCAGATCCAACGGCTCACGGCTCAGGCGCAAAGGTTGATCGCGAATGTGCTGAGATCGAAGAACATCCAATGGGCCAGATCAAAGGTGCAGTCGGAGATCGCGAACACACCGTGATCAAGAATCATCCAACGGCCCAGACGGAATTCGTTGATCACGATCGAGATCCGCACCCCGCGATCGATGCACATTCGACAGACAAAAAGACGCGTTTCGATCGATTGCGAATCGAACGCCGCACTAGAGGAAAATCCTACGGTCCAGATCGAACCAACATGATCTCTGATTTACCGCTGCGATCGAGAAGGATCCAACAATCCATAATCAAAGCTCCAAAAATAAAATCTGATTAAATCTTAAAAAATAAAAAAAATTCCAAAAAATATGTTTCTAAATTCTAAAAATTGTTCCAATGCACTTGCTATTTTTTTATGCTTGGGGGGCACAAAATTTTGTATAATTGGTAAGTTTCCTACAAAGAGAACACCAAAAACTTTCCATTATACACTATTCTGAACTCTATATAAAGGACCCCTAATGCTCACATTGTGTTCATCCCAAATCAAGAGTATACTAGTCCCTCTTGACTCTCTTTAGCCTTCTTCTTGGCAATCCCCTTAGTTCTTGAGTAATCTTGAACTACTCTTGAGTGTTCTTGAGTGTTCTTGAGTTTTCTTAAGTGTTCTTCAGTGTTTTTGAGTGTTATTGAGAGTTCTTGAGTGCTTAGAAGCTTTGAAATAACGAAACTCTGCTGGATTTTTGAGGCGTACAGAAGAGACATTTTTAAGGTGGAAGTGACTTCTAACTTCTACTTCTTTATTTTAATTTGAATAAGTCTTGCATGTGCGATAATGTTTTGAAGATGATTGATTGAATACATGTTGTAATATGCATGCTTTATTTATTTGATGTGCCATGAATATTGCATGTTTAGAAATTAAGAATATTGATGCATGTTATACATGAATTGTGCCATGAATAAATATTTAATGATTCATGTTTCGTATATGTTACATCGATGGTTTAATCCGATATTGTGTGTTTTATCACTAAGAAATGATTAAATAATGATTTAATCCACGTACCAGCACGATGATGGACTGCATAGTGTCATTGTGTGTGTTCCAACGCCAACCTGGCTTGCCGGTTTACCATTAACGATTTTGAACTGGGTTTCCAAGAGTGATCCCATTTCATAAATATTGGGGTTTGAGTTTCTGTTTGTCATTCTCTCTCCCTATGATGTGGAACACAGAGATTAAACTCTTTATGTCCGAATGTCAACTGTAAACAAGAAATTTGTTTGAATTGCCTAATGTATAAAAGTGTTTGATATGCTTGGTTTGTTTGAATTGAAATAATGATTTAGATGTTTAGAAAGATCCACTGGGCTATGTGCTCACCCCTTCCTTCTGTTTTTCAGGTAATTGATTTACATGAAGACCATGAAATTAGTTAGGTTCTTTTATTTAAAAAGTTTTTAATTTCTATGTAAGGGCATGTTGCCCATGTTTTGAATCTTCCGCTGTAATAGTTTTTCTTTAAGATCAAATTATGTACTCAGTTTTATTTAATTATTTGAGTTTATGAATTTCAGTTATTTCCTATACTATTGCCTTATTAAATTCTTAAATTTAAGTTATGTTCTGTTAAATACAATCAAGGCATGAAATAATTGAAATAGAAAG